>MU667884.1:93081-106022 GCA_026770625.1 Nicotiana glauca
ATTTTATATGTAGAAGAAAAAGAAGAAAAACTGATGAACAAGAAAATACAAATTATGTGTGTGTGGGCCTTTAATATTTGAAACTTTACAGGTTATAATTAATAAAATTACTTTACCTGATCAAAATTAAAGAACCGGAATTAAGCTCGAGAGCTGAATTCAAAGGACCATCTGGACCAAGTCCAAGAAGACAGCACAGCTATTGGAAAGATCTAAAAAGGGTCCCAAAACAACGTTGTTCCAATTAGAAGCCCAGTGTCTAACTGTCTGATCACTTCCTGCTTGTTCACCCTATTTAAATCCCTTACCTAAACTCTAATACACTTTCCTTCACTCAAACTCTTCCAGCATAACGGGAACTAAAGACAATGAACAAGGAAGTAAAGGATTTTAACAAAACAAAGATAAACTTTTGATTGATTGATGTTCTGCAATGACAACAGAACAAGTTAGAAAGGCTGGAAAAGTAAAGATATGATGTCAATTGACAAGCTTCGACTTTCAACCAAGACCCCTAACTTTGTACAGTGGAATTAGTTTTACTGCAACATTGTTGGACTGTTTGATTATGCTTTTAGTAGAGGGCCTGTTCGACTCCTCAATGCTTTGTGTTCTCTGAAAATGGAATTCATGATATGTTCATAATTGGTCAACTTGCTTTGCTTCTGGAGTTGTTTTGTTTTCTTTTTGGGGATTTTAACTGTGATGATACTTGTGATGTGTTTCCTTGTTTACATCTCCCTTTATCCCTTATTTTCAGCCCTCATGTACTGGATGAAGCTGAAAGATCTCTGCATGATGCATTGTGCGTACTGTCTCAGACAGTAAATGACAGTAGGGTTTTACTTGGAGGTGGATGGCCTGAGATGGTGATGGCTAAGGCGGTTGATGAACTAGCTAAGAAGACTCCAGGTAAAAGGTCTCACGCAATTGAGGCTTTTACCCGTGCACTTTTGGCAATTCCAACCACTATTGCCGACAATGCCGGATTAGATAGTGCCGAGCTGATTGCTCAGCTTCGTGCTGAACACCACAAGGAGGAAAGCAATGCAGGAATTGATGTCATCTCTGGATCTGTGAGTAACTGATTTAAGAATTTTGAAATGAAGTTTGTTGTCTCTGCTTTAGTTTTGCTTCAATTTGCCTTTAATTAATGAAGGCAATAATGGAAACGATAAAGCTAAAATTGGTTTAATATCATAAAGAGCATGTGTCATTGTGTCAATACTTTCAAATAAGATGTCGTACATCTGTACTAAGCACATATTTCACTGTATGGTCAGTTTTCTGTTTCTCAAAAGCAAAAATTATATCTCAAGTCAGATTTGTTTTCCGTCTCAGGAGATTTCACCGTAACCACTAACTTTGAGCCATTATTGCTTAATTTGTTTGCAACTCAATGTTTGATAAAGGCAACCCCCCTCCCCCCGCGCGGGGATTAAGTCATTGTTTTCTTATCTGTTGCACAAGTGTTCTTTGTTACTTTAAGGGGTCGTTTGGTAGGATGCATAAGAATAATGCTGAATAGGGTGTATTAGTGATGCTGGTATTAGTTATGTTGACATATTTTTTATCCATTGTTCGGTTTGATGTATTAAAGCATTGCACAGTTTCTAAAAATATTATTTGCGTACAAAAATACCCTCATAACCAGTCCATCACTTTATCTTTTTAAAAGAAACATATGTTGAGGAATGTTTTGATATGAAAAAGGTTTTAAAAAAATTATTTCATTTATCTACCTATATTGTAGTATATAACTGAATATATATTTATATATAAAAAAAGAAATATGCTGAATATTTATTTATCTTCTAGGAAGATAATTTTATTTCTCACTTTCTTGGATTTATTAGGCAGAGAAAGTTTGAATATAAAAGGAAAATTAGTTGATTACAAGTGCATTCCAGTACGTAGTATTAGAGTACAGATTTATAAATTTACAATGAAGAAATTGGCGGAGTATAGATATAAATAGCGGAAGCAATTTTAATATCAAACTTGCATTAAAATAATAGCATATTTTAATCAAGCATAAATTTGATAGGGCAATTTTGTCTTTAACTAAGTTAATGCATGCATTAAAATTCATTGCATTGTTAATACCATGATTTTATACGCATTAGTTATGCATAGGATAATACCAAATAGGGTGTATAACTAATGCATATGTTCAAAAAGTGTGGCAAACAAAATATTATTAAAACACAAAGCTAATGCGTGCATTATTTTATCTAGGGAAAAGGTCCAAAATTACCCCTCTAACTATGGTATATAGTTTAAGTTTGTCCCCCTTTATACTTTTCGTTCAGATCCACTCCTACCGTTAACAAACTTTCTAGAATTGCCCTTAACCCTAACGGCCCTCCACCGTGGCACCCAAACCCTCTATTAATTTGTCCATGTCAGCTGCCATATCAACAGGTACCACACACTAAAAGTGTTTTTTTACTCTTTCTTTCACTTTTTCCCCCCTCGTTTTCTATTTCTTCACGTTTTCATGTTCTTCTCCGGCAACCAAAATTCTCAAAGGAAAGGCTTTTCTTTCCCTACTTCCTCAAAATCTAGATCTGATTTCAAGGAAGGCAACCTCAATTCAAAAAGATTTCAAACCCAAACTCTAAATTCTCAAACCTCAGTTCTTCTATTGTTATTCTTTTTCTTTTCTTTATTTTCTTCATCCCTAGAATTTTACCGAAAATTGTACTACTGATGTTTTTCGTTGGTCGAAAATGGGGCTATCGGCTATGACGATTTGTTTAGGGATGTCACTACTAGAATATTCTGGTGGTGGAGTTTGGCAGCGGCTCGATTTTAGGTTGTGGAGGATGGCTATAAGCTTAAATGGTGCTTTAATGGTGGTTTTGGAGAGATAAAAATTATTAGGATCAAGGGACGGTGGTGCTACTGGACAGATGAACTCAAAAATTAAGAACATGAACACTCGTATTCCATTTAGAGTTGCAACCACCTCTCAATATAAATCTGATTAATACTGCCCAAATCTTCGTTAGGGGTGATAAAGGTGGAGGGGTAAATAGGCATAGGAGATTTTCTTTTTTTGGCTGGTTCATATTTACTTTATTACCATTAAAATTTTTCTGCTCATGGGTTTTCCGGCGAGGTGTAGTGATGTGGAGTGGGTTTGAAGAGAAACAATATGAGGCGGAGAAGATTCCTGAAATTTTAAAATATTTTTTTTTTCAATATTCCAAAGTGGGAGAAATGGGTAATGGATTAAAAGCTCATGGGTGAATGAGGGTGATCTTTATATTCTGGAAATCGAGAAACGGTTGAAAATGGATGTTTAATGGTGAATTTGTTTTGGATTGAAAGAGGACGATGAAGGTCATGGAGGTTAATTTTAACTTGGGACCTGCTGATGTGGCAGCTGACATGGACAAATTAATAGAGAGATTGGGTGCCACGGTGGAGGGACGTTGGGGTTAAGGACAATTCTAGAAAGTTTATTAACGGTAGGGGTGGATCAGAATGAAAAGTATAACGGGAGACAAACTCAAACTATATATCATAGTAGAGGGGTAATTTTGGACCTTTTTCCTTTTATCTAATGCATCCTACCAAATGACCCCTAACAGTAAAACATCAGTAGAGAGGCCAACTCTGATCTCATTTTTCCATGCCTGTTGGGTTGTTAGTTAGCTGTAGAAATAAGTAGTCATAAGTGAGTTAGTTGACATCAAAAGCAATAGAAGAAGATGGAAGGAAAATAGCATCTCCTTGTGTGGCTTAAATTGAAAGGGAGAAGCAAGAGAAAATGTCTTGTTCTCTTCGGACTCAGGAGGGGGCTTTCTTCCATCTTTTTTGTTTTGTTTTTGTTCTTTATGTTGTTTTCCTTGTTTCATAACACTAATAAAAATTCATAGTCATGTGCAGATGATCCACTCTCTTGCTTGCGTATTGGCAGTAGTACTTGTCTAAATTTACTTATCCAACTTGGCATGTTTGACAGGTTGGAGATATGGCAGAGCTAGGAATATCTGAGTCGTTCAAAGTCAAACAGGCAGTGTTGCTCTCTGCCACTGAGGCTGCTGAAATGATCCTAAGGGTTGACGAAATCATCACTTGTGCCCCAAGGAGGAGGGAGGGAATGTAAAAACAATATTGGTCATGTTTAAGCTGTTGAGATGACTCGTATTTTATTATGGTTTGAGAATTTGAGATGGGTAAGTGTGGGCTGTAAACGAGCCAAATGATAGATTGCTATTGGAACCATGCTAAAGTGCACTGCGCTGAGTAGTTTCTTTTGAGGAGCAAATGTTTTGGTTTTTTTCATCATGTAAGCTTTAGGAAAATGCATGCGTCTAGATTTAGTTGGACAATGTGTATCTTCAGGGGGCGAGTTCGGATAAGCCTATTATTTATAACTTAGGTGCAAACATTTGTTCAATACGCACTTCTCACTGATGACATCAATATTTTGAGTGGCTATTCTATAGAAAATTTTCTTGAGGGAACACGAGAGTTTTGATACCATGCTTGTGTTTTATTGTATGTGCTGACCGTAAACAAGAGGCGGAAACAGTCTTTTGGAAATTGACTAAGGTTTTACTGGAAATGAAGTATTCACTTGATTCCCTCCCCTTTGATCCCCTTTGTTGGAGCTATTATTCCTTTAGACCTTTAATGAGCCACGTTTTTTTGTGACATAAATTTAAGAAAATTATTACTAATATTTTTCTTCGAATTTTGCAAAACTTATTTGGTCCCTTCATTGAACACCATTTCTTTTAGATGATAGTGTAATGACTCTATAGGAACACAAGTTTCTTTGCTTTCCTCTTAGCAATGATCTGTCTAGGGCTACTTTTAAAAAATTTGGATTCTGTAGTAAGACCTCATTCAGGGGCATTCTCCGATTTAGTCGTTCGCTTCTTTCCAGATTACAGGAAATGAAAACTAAATCTAGACCAGTAAATAGACTTACCTGTTTCAGAGGGAAAGAAAACAGAAAATTTTGGGATTTCTTGACATATGCATAGAGTAGATACTCATCGAACTTGTTAAATTAGTAAAAAATCAATCTAAACTGAACATCAGCTGAGAAATCATCTTTTTTGACACATCTTCAAAAACCCAAACAAGTTCGAAAACTGAGTCTAACATGCTACTCGTAAGTTATATCTAGTGCACTTACACCTTGCTGCCACAGGTATGCTGCCAAAAAGCTTAGATGTCCAACTTTGTGGAAGCATAGTACTTGCTTCTTTTGATGCATTTTGAACTTGAAGTTGGACCATAAGAGGGCACTTCAAAGACTAACTTCTGGCGAAAAGACAATCTTGCCTCAGTATCCTTGACTCTAGCGCATCGTGCAACAGTGTTGGCAATTGTAATGCCATTTTAGGAGCTGCCAACAAATAGCTTTGACTTTTAGCAAGACAAAAGACACAATAGGTACCTGAAAAAAGTTTCCCATGGAAAACCAAATCTTAGAAAGTATTCGTCAATCATTTTCCTGAATCTGATTGCACGTCATAATCGTGTTATGGAAAATATCTTCATTTTCCCTTGCAACAAAATTTACGGAGAAAAAAGAATTGGACGAGTTTATGGATGCATAGACAAAGATCATAATATTTCTTCTTTCCTTTTTAAAAAAAAAATTGTCATTCATTCTTTGGTTTTGGAGTTTCCAAACACTTGTTGATTCGGAGAAGTACTGATTCTGCAGGATATGCACACATGTAAGAAAAGTATAGTACAGTGCAAACTCAAAAATATCTGCTGACCTCTATAATTTAGGTTATTTTGACATCACTAAGAAGCCTAGCAGCCATAGCACCACATCTTCTAGCTTCCCAATCACTAAGCTTTCTGCTCTCTACAGCCATAACCAGGTTTTTGTCTACCTTGCCCTCATTGTCAGTCGCATCATCTTTATTAAACCCATAATTACTATCATCTTCCTCTGATCCATGCATAGTTTCTCTTTCCCCAACCTCTTCGGTCTGCTGCTGAGCCATCTCTGTAACAATTGCCGAGGTATTTCCTTGTGGCTTAAAGCCCATTATGTATAACTGGATGCTTGGGTGTTGATAAGTACTATGCATCTGCATAAAAGTAGGCCCACATCAGTTAAAAGACAAGGAATGCTCCAAAATCTTTATTGATCTATAACCATAACTCTGGACATAGGACAGATTGGAGATGCAAAATATCAGCTCCACGGTTAGAGAATTTGGGACCAAGAACTTAAAACGTGACGAAACATACATGGTCAATATGATCATTTATTGGAAACCCTTTCTACACAAAATCAACAAAACCATTTCCAAATGCAAAGTTTACTGAGACTATCTCAAGAAAAGATTTTCATAATTAAGTTCCAGAATATACACACAACTGATGATGAAAGGAGAATGTATGGTCTAGTTGATGGCTAGCACGAGATGTTACCAGGATGGACTGGAAGTTACCTTTGCTTTTGGAACAGTTTTGACCTCAAAATTACTCTTCCATATCTCAAGCATCTTTTCATGGACACTTGTCGATCGGATTTCATGACCCAACTATAAATGAAAAGTTCATAAAATATCAAAAAGAGCTCTGGATAAAGAGAACAAATTTTGTAAGTTCTATAAAAATTTGAAGGATACAACACCAAAATTGTTGTCTTCGTTCCAGACAGTGCAATTATTGTCTGCAAAAGTGGTTCCAACAGATGCTCTGCATAAACCTAGTAAAGACCGGTAATTATTAGTGCAGATCAACCACAATAGATAAATAAGACAGTTATTTCCTAGTTACTTTCTATTGCTTAGTTGACAGCCCAAAGGGAAATGCTGATGTGAAACTTAGATCCTAGAGAGACGCTCCACTATTCTTTGTTTCCTGCGTTTCAACCAAATGGTGGGGAGTGGAATATTGCTTAAAGAAACAATCTTGGACAAGGAGAGAAGCAATAGCAATCTTTAGGAATACACGTGTTCCAGAGCACTAGATAACTTAGAGAAGAAAAGGCCTAAGATGATCCTGCAATATCCGGCGTGCAGGAGAAACCAAAGGCTATTTTGACATTTCTCATCTATGAAAAGCCCTACACGCTGAAAATCATTGACAGAATTAAAAACCGTGGCATAAAATACAATATACCAGTGAAACTAAATGAGAAAATATGCACTATGATCTAAAGAAAAATCATCATGGATACAGGTTTCTTAAATTTTTAGCACTAGCAGTAAATGTATATTCGTATTGGTTCCAGGTAAACTGTATGCCTCCTATCTCTTAGCAGGATAAAGAAATTTATTCTCAGTGCAAGGCAAAGGCCAACGAAGGAGCAAATAGAATTCCACTACCCTACCGATGATAAAACTTACAACATCAGTCCCAATGATATAGTCGAATGGAGGTTCAACAGCCTTTATATGATTCTCATTACCCCAGTCCAACTCTGCAGCCTCTATGGAACCAAATGAATCTACAAGGAATAGAGCTTTCAGTCAGTCATAGTAAATACAACAACATCCCTCAAATTCACTTCCAGTTTGCAGCTTTCTGTTTGATACAACGAAACACCCTTAGGTTAACAGGAAAGTTAGGTTCTTAGAAGATATCAACAGAACAGAGTTTAATTTACGTTGATAAAAAAAAAAAAAAACCTACAAATGATAAAGAGTGTACAGTACAAAAAGCTAAAATGATCCAAACGGCACATTAAGCTGAAACCTGAACCTGAGCCTGTCTGTGTTATCCTGGAAGTATTACGCTCTACGTTTCTCATCAGCAATGGCAAAACCTCGGTTTGGTCAGTTGAAACAACATCACATCCAAGCAGTGCCAAACCTGTGGAGAGATTTGGTCGATCTCAGATAATAACTGACTCACCGTAAATGGAATCTAAAAGAACTAAATGAGGCAGCCTACCAAATCCTGCAACACCGCAACCTGCTCCAAGTTCAATTACACGCTTTCCTCTCAGTTTAGATGGAGAAAACCTCCCCTTTCGACAGTTTTTTTCCTATAATGTCAAATCAATAAGTTCCCAGCTGATAATCTAAAAACTGAAGGAATAAATGAATGCTTGAAGCTGTAAATACTAGTAAGTGTATATAAGCATGAATAACTGAACAGACAGGCTCAATTTTTAAAGTCAATAATTCTCTCTATTATAGTCATCACTCAGAAAGGAAAAGAAAAAGAAAAGTTACAGCAGATCGAAACCCATATTATTTTTACGAATAGCAGATCGAAACTAGCTCCGTTGAAGAAATTGAAGCTCAAGTGTATCAGAGGGGACTTAATCCTTACCAGAAATTTTACTAAAACCATTGATGCATCCCAAACTGTAGTGCCTAAATGCTTCGAAGTAGGATCCTGCCATAATTAACACGACAAAGAAAGGCCAACAACTCAATATACACTAGTGGAAATTTGAGGAGACCAGAATCAAAAAGAAGTTGACAAGGAAGTAAAGACAAATATTTTGACAAGAGACAGCAAGGAAAAACTTATATCCACACAGTTTTGGTAAACCGGGAATCTTCTAGAGTCCAAGATATTGCAAAATGCCTTGATGAACTGAAGGAATGATGACAAGTATCACTCTCAGTGAAAGCTAATGGCTCTCTTTGGAGTTTGGAGATTGTTGATGTTCACTCCATAATTTTGATTTTTTAAAGTCAAATTCAATAAAAATCTGATTCTCATTTTCGTTGTCTCTCAATAAAAAATATGCAATGCATGAAGTATCTCAATAGAGGTGCCAAATTCGTGGGATGAAATACACAAACTGCTATGGCTCAAGGGGTCAGTATCATAGCCAAAAGAATGATCAGAGTATCTTCAAAAGCCTAATTACCTGGCAAAACTGAAGTTGATGGCCAAGAACTTCAAGGCAAATTGCAGAAGTGTGTGGAGAATTTAACCTGCTATGAGTTTAGACTTTAGACTAGCAAATGACATAAATACAAGAAAATCATAAGCAAAAAAATGGCAATATAAGAGATGAAAGGAAGATTATGAATTAAGTCAATAACAATATCTGAATGCATGTAAAATCAAGGAATAATGTGAACAGAAAAAATGAGCCTCAATGTGAAGAATGACTTTGAGCATGTTATTTACGTGGTTTCTCTGCGGCATCCAATGCACAAGAAAATATTTCACGGTGATTTTTGTTTTTAAGGACAATAAAATAGTTTATAATGATGACTAATGTGGTTTAAGAAGTTAAATTTCAGATATCCAAACAACTCGGGATGCATTAAAGTTCATCAAATAAGGGGGTGTCAGTGAATGTTTGAATGTAATTAAGCAGTTTTAACCGTCCAAAGAAAATCAAATAATCAAAACAATGAAGGAAGTAGTAGTTAGAAGAGGCACAAACCTATCTTGCTCCATTGTGAACAATGCACTGAGTTGAACAACACCGCGGCTAAATCTATCTTTCTGTCCAAAGGGGGGAAAAACAATAACAATAAATAATTTTATTCTTTCAAAAATAACAACTTTTTCAATCACCAATTTTGGACTGCATAATTGATCTTAAGCTATTTAGGATGATTATAAGTTTAGGGGTTATAACATAGCATTTTAAAGTCTTGCATTATGGAGTGGAAAAAACAAGAAATTACTCTATAACTGATAATAATCTCACAGAAATAGCAGTCAAACTTTTATTCTGTTTTTTTTCTTTTGGGGTGTGTTTTCATTTCCTTTTCTTAAAATTCAGAAAACAAGAATGATAAAAGTGAGTATATTATAGCATAAAAGCAACAAAAAACACTCTAACAAAGTAAAAAAAAACACTATTACCAACCATCCGGAAAGCAAAATAAGTGTATGGACCAATAAATTTAGGTTCTTGCATTCACCTGAATTTTTAATTTTATTTTTACTTTGCAGATATATTGAAAAATCCAGCAATTGCAAGTGAAATAAAATTGAAAGTTAAAAAGAAAAAGAATAATTTTTTAATACTGAACAATAAACCAGCTCAAATTAGATACCTGATCAGATTTTGCGATTTCTCTTCCAATTCGCCGCCGTGAGGTGTCCTAAATATGGAGTTCCTTTTCTAAGTTTTAATGCCTGCTTCTCCTTTACTATCTCAGTTGTACTTTGCGTTTGCTGTGGTTGTACTCTTTACTTCCTTTTTTCCTGTTAAATTTTCAATGGAGTAAGTAATTTTAAAGATGGTAAAATAACAAAAAAATTGTAGAGACTTTTGTAGGTGAGACTAGGGGTATACATGGACCGGATTGATTTAATTTTTTTCAAAATCAAATCAAACCAACTATATCTGTTTGCATTGGTTAAGTTTTGTCGGATTTTTTTGTACATGAATATCTTTCGCTCTTACTTTGTTAAAGTTTTGATAAATGAACATATGTTTAGTAAAAATTAAAAAAAATGACGAACATATGATCTATTAAATTATTCTTATGGGAAAATTATTTTAGTAACACATGATAATTATTTTTCTAGTTGTCTAACAATAAATTTTTATTAATGTACGCGTTCAAGGTTAACCGAACTTAATAATTAAACATAAAAATCAAGATAATACCTAAGTAATGATATATTCTATTTAATTTTAAATATCGATATACCATTTTAAATTCGAAAAAGATATGAGAAATCTTGACATATGAATATGGAAGAATAAAGAGATGATTGACGCATTTCAATAACATTCGATAAGAAAGTGATACAATCCATTATTTATAGTAAATAAAAAGGAATGCACTTCATAGTTCTATTAAATATCAAATTCCATGAGATGTTCTCAAATATTTCTACATATTTTTTTTTGAAGAGAATTCAATATAAAGTCTTAAAAAAAATATATTTATTTGCGGGTTGGTTCGGTTGTTTTTACACAATATCAAACCAAATCAAACCAAACCTAGTCGGGTTTTTTAATCGGTTTGGTTTGACTTTTTGATTTGGTGCAATTTTCCGCTTCGGTTTGAACACCCCATCAATGACACTCTCTCTTGTAGTTCAAATTTTGAAGTATCTCCATTGTTATAGAATTAGTTTTATACAATTTTAACAAAACCTCATGATCAAAATAGTGCGTTTACAATAGAATTATGAAGCGCAAAATAAATTTATGAAATACTTTTTTTTTATATTTAAATATTAGAGTTGTTTTAGCAGTTCTATTTAGTCTTTAAGGTTTCAAGTTTTAACATTAACTATTAGGAGTAATACTTAGTTTTATATTTTCTCCATCTTTTTTTTTATAAAGTCTTTTGTATTGTAGAGATACTTAATTTTATGCATAATTTATAAGAGTAGAATATATATGTACAGAAGATAAAACAAATACAAATTGTATAAACTAGTAGATACTGTTATAAAATAAAGACTGTAATGTAAAGACAGGTATAGAGAGAAACTGATATATTATTCGAATTCAAACTGATGTACATAATGAACTGAAAACTCTTCTATTTATAGAAGAAAGGAAGCTGCTGTGTAAGCTGCTACTGCAAGCTGCTGTGTAAGCTGCTACTACAACCTGCTATGTAAGCTACTATAAGTTGCTGTGTAAGCTGCTACACGAGCTGCTGTGTAAGCTACTACAAGCTGCTGTGTAAACTGCTACTATATCCGATATGGATAATCTTATACTAAGAGTAATGTTTATCCGTAACGGAGTACTGAAAGGATAAGCTCATTATACCCGGTATGGATAATCTTCTACCGGGGGTAGTGTTTATCCATAACGGAGTATCGAAAGGATAGACTTATTATACCCGGTATGGATAATCTTCTATCGGGAGTAATATTTATCTATAACCGGGTACCGAAGTGATAAGCTTCTTCAGGAGGCTTATTTTCAATAGAGTACTAAATAGATAAACATATTTACGGCGGAGTCCCATATGGATAAGCTTCTTCAGGAAGTTTAATTTACAACGGATTACTAAATGAACATCCATAATATAATATATTTATAACACTCCCCTTTGGATGTTCATTAAAAGATAATGTGCCTCATTAAATCCTTACTAGGAAAGAAAAAAATTTAGTGAAGGAAAAAGAGTGCACATATTTAGTAATACGCATTGCTAGATGCCTTATTAAAAACCTTATAAGGAAAACCCTGTGGGAAAAAACCTTAGTAAGGAAAAAAAGAGTGCATCGCGTATTTTACTCCTCCTGATGAAAACCTTATTTCAAATATTTGAATCTCTGCATTTTAATCTTGTATCTGCATAACCAATACGATCTGCACCATTTTTGTTAGCATTAGCAAGATACATAAGTGCATAGCAATTGCACTGAGATAGAGTATTTCAGGACCAAGGAGTTCCTCATCCTCTTCTGGAGGTCAGAACGGATACTTATTCATTTTAAGTGATCGAACACCCATTGGTGTACTTAATGGGTACGCTTTGTCCATGTAAAGGCATTTAAAGACCCTTTCTGTATAGGCAAATTGATGGATAAAGATCTCGTCTGCTAAATATTTAATTTTCAGACCAAGATAAATTTTGGATCTTTCATCTCAAATTCTTTCTTAAGATATTCAATTGCCTTTGGAGCTCTTCTGGAGTTCCAATAAGATTTATGTCATCAACGTAAACATCAAGTGTAACAAATTTTGATGATATTTTCTTTATAAAAATACATGGACAAATAACATCATTTATGTAACTTTCTTTCAGCAAATATTCACTGAGACGATTATATCACTTGCGCCCAGATTGATTTAAACCGCACAAGATCTTTATAATCTGATCAAGTACATTTCTCGAGACTTTGAACTATATGCTTCAGGCATTTTAAATCCTTCAGGGATCTTTATAGAAATTTAATCAAATGAGTCATATAGATTATGACTCGCATTTAAATGGCATGACATCTTCAGGTGTCTGGACTACTGATCCGATCCTCACAATATTTTACAGTATTGTGCACTATATTGTATCAAATATATCGTCGACGGTCATTTTGTATTG
>MU667889.1:9674-37760 GCA_026770625.1 Nicotiana glauca
ACCAAAATATACAAGTCTCATCTACAAACCTCTAGACATAACTGAACTGTATCATGATCGGGACATGGCCTCGACCTATCCATCAAATATGTATATATAAAATAGTCTCCAAGGTATATACCTGGTAACTCTGAGAAAGCGGAGCGTACCAACCAAGCTAATGTTTGACTCTGTGTACTAGGATGATCTATCCAACTGTCTATCAGAACCTGCAGGCATGAAATGCAACATCCCCAGCAAAAGGGACATCAATACGAAATAATGTACTAAGTATATAAGGTAACAAAATAACTAAAAGCTGAAACTGAACTGATAATATAATAATTAAAAGTAAGTGAGAGTCAAAGATAATATGAAGATATGTCTACCTGCTGATACTGACTCAACTCTCTCAATATAGTAAGTAAAACAGCTATCCCGCCTTATAAGTCTTGGTATATATATATAACTATTCTGCCGTAGTAGGATCGCTCATAGGCGCTCGGCCACAATAGGCTCGATATATAACTTACCATCTGATCAGAGGTTGCCAAATAGGAGCCTGTCCATCGATTATAGCTCGATGGTAATAAAAATACTGTAATACTGTATATATAGGCTCTCTTCTCTCTTGACAGGAAGAAGACAATACTCAATTGAATATGATAAGGGAGAACAATGTAGCTTATTTGACTAGAAAAATGTACATAAATTCAGGAATAGGAATTTCTCTTTATGCCTCGTTATCAAACTTGTGTAATAACGAGATCATGCCAAAATTAAGGGCTTAGCCTCAACATTCCTGTATGATCTCTTCCTTATTACTCAACCAAGCTCAACACAACTTCTTGCATCTACTACAAGTGAAATGTTATTGTCGTTAACATATAATGTTGTACCATCGTATTTGGCTAGTCGCATGACTTAATGAAAATCGGGAAGCAAATCTCTTTTAATAAATCCCAAAGTCCACTAAGAGTCATCAACAACTCAACAACAACTATAACCAACACTAGCAACAACAACAATATAATCCAATATGAGTTTCTCCGATTATCTTAACAATCACATTGAGCGGCAAGCTCGTTTCTTTTACTCATAATAGGATATAAATTGAATCCAAATATTATTCTATAAATTAGTTTAATACCTTCAGAACATCATACTTATATGTACCATATTATTTCTAGTTTAAAACCTCCACAAAATTCCTTCCAAAACAATCACATACATCTAGCACCTTAATTTTTATTGTCAACCCCTCGTTTTTTATATTTTCATCTTTAATCAACTTAATTAACACCTACGAAAGCTTAACAACAAAAACCACAACATTATAAAATTATTTCTCACAATTTTCAGCCACCACAAACTATATTTTTAACCTCAAAATAGTCCAACCAAAAAGACAATCGTATCCCATGTTCCTTCAAGTGCATCTTATGGTTCTTCACTCAAACAACACAACAAATACAAGATTAATATTAGGAACAATCAAGAAGATATTATACATACCTTGGAAAACATATACAACTCGAAACCCCATCTCAACTTAGTTCACAATATCCCTCAATCACACCACAACATCATAGAAGTATTCTCTTATAGTCTTTAATACCTTTGAAGAGGATTTGTGTTGATTTCTCTTGAGTTTAGTTCTTGTAACCTTGGACAAGTTCTTGGAGAGTTTGAGAGTGTTTTACAGTAATTGATCTATGGATATTGATGAAATATAATGGATAAAGAAAAGTCATAAGCCCACTGCCTCAATTGTCCAAGCAGGTGTCCAAGCAGGTGGGTAAGCTGCCTGCTTGGCAGCTTGAGCAGTGCCACTTCGGACACTTGTATCTCTCTACTTTGATATTGTATTGACAAACGGTTTGCAGAGTTGGAAAATAGAAACATATGGATTTAATTCCATATAAATATGTTCATGTAACTCTAAATATATTGGGAGAAAACTGCGTCGCAACTTGGCCTAAAAACCTGCCAATTTCTCCGAAGTACGGCAACATGACTTGGTGACCCTAGTTTAAAAATCCATATTCTCTACACTAATGTCGTATGAATAAATGGTTTGAAATGTTGGAAACTATTTTCCAATACCTTCATTTTGGTATGATATATTTCCCAAAATGACAACATAAAGTGTACGGATTTAATTTCTTAAAACAGCTCGTTACAAGGAAATCTTAACTCGATTTTTCCGTAAGTTAAATCCAAATTTTCCCAAACTTTATATCTTATGTCCAAACATCATATATAGTCATATTATGAATTTACAGTCATTAAATCACGATTAACAAGTCTCATATTCATTATACATTACCTTAGGACGTACAGGGTGTAACACCAAACTTGTCGACTTTCGGCAAAATTTATCTTCTTCAATTCGTTTAGCTTCTAAGCATTCCAACCATCTTGGTACTTGTTATTAATGATCTTAAATATTATTAACTTCCACGGTAACAGGATTAACTTACTTTATAAATTTTTCAAAGATGATTTCTGTGACGACCCGGCCAGTCATCTCATGAGTTACCGCTCTAATTCCCCCATTCCTACGTCTTATTTATTTGTTTATCGGTTCTATATGTGATCGAGTGGGTCGGCTTGGGTTCAGAAAGGATTTGGTAAGGTTAGAGACACGTAGTCTCTTTTTAGGAAGCTTAAGTTGGAAAAGTCAACCAAATGTTGACTTATGTTCCAGAGGGCTCAGATGTGAGTTTCGATGGTTTGACTAGCTTTGGAAGGTGATTTGGGACTTAGGAGCATGATCAGAATGAGTTTTGGAGGTTTTCGGATTAGATTTAGGCTTGAATTGGCGAAGTTGGCATTTTGGCGATTTCTAGTTGGTAGGTGAGATTTTGATATAGGGGTCGTAATGAAATTCCGAGAGTTGCAGTAGATTCGTTATGTAATTTGGTATGTATGTGCAAAATTTCAGTTCATTTGGACGTGGTTTGATTGGGTTTTTTATTTTAATAAAAATACGGAAGAATTTAGAATCTTAGCCTTGAATTCGATGTGTTTTGGTGGTTTTGATATTGTTTGATGTGTTTTGAAGATTGGAACAAGTTTGAATAAGGCTATGAGATATGTTTGTGTTTTTGGTTGAGGTCCCGAGGTCCTCGGGGTGATTTTAGATGGTTACCAGGGAGTTTAAGGAATTGTTGCAGCTGCAGATTTTGCTACTTCTGGTATTTCCACACCTACAAATTGGGGACCGTAGGTGCGGCGCCGCATATGCGAAAGATGGGCCACATAAGTAGCCAGTTGTGCGTTTGGATGAGACCACAGAAGCGGCTAGGAGGATCGCATTTGCGATGTTGCAGATGCGGGTGTGGAACCGCAGATGCGGATAATGGGGAACTAAAGTGATTTCCGCATAAGCGGATGAAGAACCGCAAATGTGGTACCGCATATGCGGAAATGTCTGGACATAACATATAAGTTATTTCATTCGCGATTTTCAGAGAGTTTCTTCAATTTTTAACACGAATTTGAGAGCTTTGGGCGATTTTGAAGAGAGAATTCAAGGAGAATTCATTAAGGTAAAAATTTTGGACATAAAAACTCAATTCTATGGTGTTAATTCATGGAATATAGCTATAATTAAGGGTAAAATGTGAGAAAGCTAGGGCTTAGAGACCTAGGTCGTTGATTAAGGATTTGGAAGACCATTTGTGGTCGGATTTTGAAACTTTTTATATGTATGAACTCGTGGGGAGATAAGGAATCTAATGATGTTAGTTTTATTGAATTTCGAGGCGTGGGCCGAGGCGTCGGGTTTTGGTAATTTCAGAATTTGTGATGTTTTTTGAATATTTTCGAGTGGGCTTCATCCCTTTAGCATAATTTAATAGTTACGTTGTGATTTTGGTAGATTTGGAGCATCTAGAGATCGATTCGAGGGGCAAAGGCATTTCGAACTAGATTTCGGGCTGAATCGAGGTGAGTAATGATTTTAAATGTTGTCCTGAGGGTATGAAACCCCGGAATTTCATAGCGTTCGACTATATTGTGGTGAGACACACGCTAGATGACGAGCGTGGGGTCGTGCACCATTGGGGATTGTGACTTAGTCCATCCGAAATGACTATTCTACTGTATATTTTGACAGTTAATCGTTCGATATTATTATATTTTGGACTAAATGTCATATTTGGGCTTCGTGCCAACTGTTTGAACCCTTAGGGGATTTTATACGATATTTTCCTTACTGTTTGATTTCATACTTGTGCTCAGTCATGCCATATTTCACCGTTTTCAAACTCAACTATGTTATTCTATTTAAAACACTTTAAATGATATTTTCAAAGATATTTGAGCTGAGCTTCATATTTTACTGTTGCCCGAGGGGCTTATGAGATTCTGATTGAGTAAGGCCGAGTGCCTGTATTTTGAGGATATTTTTTGGTCAGGCTGCACGCCGTAGCAGTGATATACGGATTATCATAATGAGGCCGAGGGCCTGAGATTGTACGCCACGAGGTGGCTTGATATTGATATGAGGCCGAGAGCCTATTTCTGATTCCACGAGATGGCTTAATATTGCTCTTGGGTCATAGGGCCCCTCCAGGAGTCTGCACACCACCAGTGAGCGCAGGTACCCTTTGTGATATGAGATATAGCCCGAGGGGCTGGTATTGTTTCTGTGATATTGCCCGATGGGCTGATTCTGATGTTATTGTGCCCGATGGGCAATTCTTATGTGTTTACCATTTCTAGTTGTTTTCCCAATATATTGTTTAACTGCTTTAAAAGGTGTTTTATGAGATTTCATTGTTAAATTGTGTTTACTAATTTTGTTATGCCTCTGATAGCTAAATGTTTGTGTTTAACGTGATCTTATATCGTTCAATCTTCATTTTATTTTTTTTACTCACTGAGTTGGAAGTACTCACTTTACTTCCTGCACCTCTGTGTGCAGATTTGGACACTACAGGTCCTGCTACTGAGGGTTGATAGTTCCAGTGAATCTTCAAAGATTTACTAGGTAGTTGCTTGGTGATTCGCAGCTCAGTGCATTCTCCCTCTGTTTTATTTCCTTTTGATTCAATTATGTAATTGTGGAGTAGACTCTTAGACTTGTAGTATTGTTCTAGATGCTCATGACTGGTGACACCCCGATGTCGGGTTGTGTTGGTTTTTAATTCCGTAAGTTATATTGTTACTTTGGGGATTTTATTCTATTAAAGACTCGGTATTTATTATTTTAATCGCTTAAAGTGAATTGAAAGTATGTCGGCTGGCCTTGTCTTCACGAGAGGCGCCATCACGACCGAGTTGGGTTTATAGCCATGACAAGTTGGTATCAGAGCCTAGGTTACTTAGGTCTCACGAGTCATGAGCAGTGTTATTAGAGTCTTGCGGATCGATACGAAGACGTCTGTATTTATCCTCGAGAGACTGCAAAACCTTTAGGAAAAACTTCATATTCTTGAAATTCTTGTCGTGCGAATTTGTTGATCCGAGTACTACACTTCTGTTATTATAATCTCTCACAGATGGTGAGGACACGCACTATCGTTTAGTGTGGACGACCACCAGTACCACCAGCTGTGACCACTAGAGGACGCGGTCGTGGTCGCGGTAGGGGTAGAGGGTGGCCGGCGCAGCAGCTAGGTTAGCACTTGCAGATCCACCAGCAACCCCAATTTAGTTTTCTCGACCAGACTTCACTTGGTGGGTGGATTTTGAGAGGCATAGGCCTGTTGGTGCAACACCCCTAATCTGGCAGCAGTTCTCCGTTCTCTTTCTAGAGAAGTGTGTGCAACAGTCTCGTAGAGAGGAGCTACGCAGGCAGTTTGAGTGGTTGCATTAGGGAGAGATGGTTGTGTCATAATATGAGTTAAGGTTCTCTAAGTTAGCTCGTCATGCCATTTGGTTGGTTCTGACAGATAGAGAGAGGATTAGGATGTTTGTTGATTACCTTACTTATCAGCTTCGTATTCTCATGACCAAGGAGAGGGTGACTGGTGCTACTTTCAAGGAGGTTGTGGATATTGCCCTTAAGATTGAGTTTGTTTGTCGCCAGGAGCGAGAGGAGAGGGAGACCAAGAGGCCTCGAGGATCTGTTAGTTACAGTGGTACTCCTTCGAGAGGCCAGTTTCAGCACGACAGAGGCCGTCCATTCAGGCATGCTCAGCTAGCTTGCTCAGGTTTTCATAGGGCGTCATAGGGTCATGGTTATCACGGTTCTCATCAGGGTCAATCATCACTTAGTGCCCTTCTATCTCAGAGTTCATCCCGTGCTCCATCAGTTCAGGGCTCTTCTATGCCAGGTGCATCTGCTAGTCACTCCGGTGCGAGGGGTTCCCTTCAGTCCCCTTCTCCAGCACCTGAGAGTTGTTGTGAGTGTGAAGAAATGGGTCATATATGGAGGCAGTGCCCTCATTTTCTTGTGAGTTCATCTCAGTCGAGGGGTTAGTCATCGGCTTCACAACAGTTGCTTCATCACCACCCGCCCAGCCACCTAGGGGTGGAGGTCAGTCAGCTAGGGGCCGCCCTAAAGGGGGAGGCTGATCAAGCCCATTTCTACGCAGTTCTAGCTAGACCCGATGTTATTGCTTCCGATGCTATCATTAAAGGTATTATTTCAGTCTGCCACAGAGATGGCACTGTATTATTTGATCCCGGTTCCACCTTTTCATGTGCATCATCATACTTTGCTTGTTATTTGGGTATGCCCCGTGAGTTTCTTGTTTCTCCTGTTCATGTATCTACCTCGATAGGCGATACTGTTGTTGTAAATTGTGTATACCGGTCATGTGTGGTGACTTTTATTACTGTGTATGGTGGATTTTGACGTTATTTTAGGCATGGATTGGCTATCTCCGCGTTGTGCTATTCTGGACTATCATGCCAAGACAGTCACATTGGCTATACCGAGGTGCCACAAATTGAGTGGCGAGGTGTGACTGATTATGTTCCTAGTAAAGTGATCGTATTCTTGAAGGCCCAACGTATGGCTAGGAAGGGTTGTCTTTCGTATCTAGCCTTTGTGAGGGAGGTCGACGCTGAGACTCCCAGTATTGATTCTGTCCTAGTTGTGAGATATTTTCCAGACGTGTTTCCTGCAGACCTACCGGGCATACCACCAGACAGGGATATTGATTGTGGTATTGACTTGTTGCCGGGCACTCAGCCCATTTCTATTCTGTCATATCGTATGGCACCAGCGGAGTTGAAGGAGTTAAAGAAGCAGCTTAAGGAACTCTTTGAGAAGGGGTTCATTCAGCCTAGTGTGTCACCTTAGGGTGCGCCTATTATACTTGTGAAAAATAAGTATGGCACTATGAGGATGTGCATTGATTATAGGCAATTGAACAAAGTAACAATTAAAAAAAATTATCCTTTGCCTCGCATTGATGATTTATTCGATCAGCTTTAGGGAGCGAGAGTGTTCTTGAAGATTGATCTCCATTCAGTTTATCACTAGTTGAAGATCAAGGACTCAGATATTCTTAAGACGTCTTTCAGGACTTGATATGGTCATTATGAGTTCTTGGTGATGTCTTTCGGGCTGACCAGTGCCCCAGCAATATTTATGCATTTGATGAACATCGTGTTCTGGCCTTATGTCGATTCATTTGTCATAGTCTTCATTGGTGATATTCTGGTGTATTCGCTTAGTCAGGAGGAGCACGCGGGGCATTTTAGAGTTGTATTGTAGAGATTGAGGGAGGAGAAACTTTATTCAAAGTTCTCTAAGTATGAGTTTTGGCTCAATTCAGTGGCTTTCTTGGGGCACGTGGTGTCCAGCGAGGGTATTCAGGTTGATCCAAAGGAGATAGAGGCGGTTCATAGTTATCCCAAACCGTCCTCAGCCATAAAGATTTGCAGCTTTCTTGGTTTGGCGGGTTATTATCGCCAGTTTGTTCAGGGATTCTCATCTATCGCATCGCCCTTGACCAAGTTGACTCAGAAGGGTGCTTCATTTGTATGGTCGGACGAGTGTGAGGAGAGCTTTCAGAAGCTCAAGACAGCTTTGGCCACAACTCCAGTGTTAGTTTTGCCATGAGCTTCAGGTTCATATACCATGTATTGTGACACTTTGAGAGTTAGTATTGGTTATGTGTTGATGCAGGAGGGTAGAGTTATTGCTTATACTTCTCCTCAGATGAAGCCCCATGATAAAAACTACCCGGTTCATGATTTGGAGTTGGCTGCCATAGTTCACATGTTGAAAATTTGGAGGCATTACTTGTATGGTGTGCCTTGTGAGGTGTTTACCGACCATCGTAGTCTCCAGCACTTGTTCAAGCAAAATGATCTTAATTTGAGCAATTAGGATGGTTGGAGTTGCTTAAGGATTATGATATTACTATATTGTACCATCCGGGAAAGGCCAATGTGGTGACCGATGCTTTGAGCTAAAAGGCAGTGAGTATGGGGAGTTTGGCATATATTCCAATTGGGGAGAGACCTCTTGCAGTTAATGTTCAGGACTTGGCCAATCGGTTTGTGAGGTTGGATATCTCGGAGCCCAGTCGGGCATTGACTTGTGTGGTTTCTCGGTCTTCTTTATATGTTCGCATCAGAGAGCTCCAGTATGATTATCTGCATTTGCTTGTCCTTAAGGACAGAGTTTAGCACGAAGATGCTCGATATGTGACCATTGGTGATGATGGGGTGTTGAGAATGCATGGCCAAATTTGTGTGCCCAATGTGGATGGGCTTCGGGAGTTTATTCTGGAGGAGGCCCATCTCGCGGTATTCCATTTACCAGGTGCCACGAAGATGTATTAGGATTTGAGGCAGCATTATTGGTGGAGAAGAATGAAGAAAGACATTGTGGGATATGCAGCTCGGTGTCTCAATTATCAGCAGGTGAAATATGAGCATTAGAGACCGGGTAGCCTGCTTCAGCGGATGGATATTCCAGAGTGGAAGTGGGAGAGGATCACTATGGACTTTGTAGTTGGACTCCCACAGACTTTGAGGAAGTTTGATGCTATTTGGGTGATTGTGGATCGGCTGACCAAGTCCGCGCACTTCATTCCTCTGTGTACTACCTATTCTTCAGAGCGGTTGGCAGAGATCTATACAACAACAACAACTACCCAGTAAAATCCCACATAGTGGGGTCTGGGGAGGGTAATGTGTACGCAGACCTTACCCCTACCCCGGTAGGTAGAGAGGCTATTTTCGATAGACACTCGGCTCAGAACGACGAAAATAAAAGAAAACATGGAAAACAAGAAAAGAAAAGAGAAGAGAATTCATTAGTAACTCCAGTAAAAACCATTATAGTAACAGAAGCATAAAAAAAAACAAAAGATGAATGACATGTAATAACAGTAACCAGAGTCTAAGGCATCTAAGATAAACATCAAGAATGGTGTGGGTTCAACATAAACTACAATCCATCTAAGATCAACCCTAATCGAACCCCGCCTCACCCCCGATATGCAGAAAGGGAAGCACCACTACCCCTATCCTACAACTCTAATGTTTGTCCTCCATGCCTTCCTATCAAGGTCCATGTCCTCAAAAATCTGCAGACGTACCATGTCTTGCATGATCACCTCTCCCCAATACTTTTTAGGTCTCCCTCTACTTCTTCTTAGGTCTGCCTGTCCTCGGGAGGTTGTTCATTTGCATGGTGTTCCAGTTTCCATCATTTTTGATAGGGGTACTCAGTTTACTTTGCAGTTTTGGAAATTCGTGCATCAAGAGTTGGGCACTCAGGTTGATTTGAGCATAGCTTTTCACCCTCAGACGGACGGGCAGTCCGAGTGCACGATTCAGATATTGGAGGATATGTTGCGTGCTTGTGTCATTGATTTCGGAGGGTCATGGGATTAGTTTCTACCTCTTGCAGAGTTAGCTTACAATAACATCTACCAGTCGAATATTCAGTTGACTCTATATGAGGCTTTGTATGGGAGGCGGTGTAGATCTCCAGCTGGTTGGTTCGAGCCCAGTGAGGCTAGGCTATTGGGGACAGACTTGGTGTAGGATGCTTTAGACAAGGTGAAGGTGATTCAGGAGAGGCTTCGTACAGAGCAGCCGAGACAAAAGTGTTATGCTAACAGGAAGGTTCGGGATGTGTCCTACATGGTTGGTGAGAAGGTTCTATTGAAGATTTCACCTATGAAGGGTGTTATGAGATTTTGGAAGAAGGGTAAATTGAGTCATCGGTTCATTGGGCCTTTTGAGGTGATTAGGAGGATTGGGGAGGTGGCTTATGAGCTTGCAATTGTCGAGTGTGCATCCAGTATTCCATTTTTATATGCTCCGAAAGTATATTGGGGATCCGTCTCATGTTGTGGACTTCATCATGGTTCAGTTGGATGGTGATTTGACTTATGATGTGGAGCCAGTAGCTATTTTAGAGCGTTAGGTTCGAAACTTGAGGTCAAAGGATATAACTTCAATGAAAGTGTAGTGGAGAGGTCGGCCCGTGGAGGAGGCTACCTGGGAAACCGAGCGGGAGAAGTAGAATAGATATCCTCACCTATTTGAGGCTTCAGGTATGTTACTTGACTCATTCGAGGACAAACGTTTGTTTAAGTTGGGGAGGAAGTGACGATTGTGACGATTCGGGCAGTCGTCTCATGAGTTACCGCTCTGTTTCCCCCATATTTGTGTCTTATTTATTTATTCATCAGTTCTATACGTGATCGAGCGGGTTGGCTTGGGTTCGAAAAGGATTTGGTAAGGTTTGAGACACTTAGTCTCTTTTTAGAAAGCTTAAGTTAGAAAAGTCAACCGGATGTTGACTTATGTGTTAGAGGGCTCGGATGTGAGTTCCGATGGTTTGACTAGCTTCGGGAGGTGATTTGGGACTTAGGAGCGTGATCAGAATGAGTTTTAGAGGTTCAGAGTAAATTTAGGCTTGAATTGGCGAAGCTGGCATTTTGGCAATTTCCGATTGGTATGTGAGATTTTGATATAGGGGTCGAAATGGAATTCCGAGAGTTGCAGTAGCTTTGTTATGTCATTTGGGATGTGTGAAAAATTTTAGGTCATTTGGACGTGGTTTGGTTGGATTTTTTTATCAAAAGCGGAATGCGGAAGAATTTAGAATCTTAAGCTTGAATTCGATGTGTTTTGGTAGTTTTGATGTTGTTTGAGGTGTTTTGAAGATTGAAACAAGTTTGAATAAGGTTATGGGATATGTTTGTAATTTTGGTTGAGGTCTCGAGGGCCTCGGGATGATTTCAGACGGTTGACGAGGAGTTTGAGGAATTGTTGCAGCTGTAGATTTTGCTGCTTCTGGTATTTCCGCACCTGCGGATTGGGGACCGCAGTTGCGGCGCCGCATATGTGAAAGATGGGCAGCAGAAGTGGCCAGAGGTGCGCTTGGCTGGGACTACAGAAGCGGGTAAGAGGACCACATCTGTGATGTTACAGATGCGGGTGTGGAACCGCATATACGGATAATGGGGAACTTAAGTGATTTCCGCAGAAGCGGACGAAGAACCGCAAATACAGTTGAAGTATCGCAGATGCGGTTGAAGTACAACAGGTGCAGAAATGTCTGGACAGAACATATAAGTTATTTCATTTGCGGTTTTCAGAGAGTTTCTTCACTTTTTAACACGAATTTGAGAGCTTTGGGCTATTTTGAAGAGAGAATTCAAGGAGAACTCATTTGGGTAAGAATTCTGGACTTAAAAACTCGATTCTATGGTGTTAATGCATGGATTAGAGCTGTAATTAAAGGTAAAATGTGATAAAGCTAGGGCTTAGAAACCTAGGCTATTGATTGAGGATTTGGAAGACCATTTGTGGTCGGATTTTGGAACTTTTTATATGTATGAACTCGTGGGGAGATAAGTAATCTAATGATGTTAATTTTATCAAATTCCGAGGTGTGGGCCCAGGGGTCGTGTTATGGTAATTTCGGAATTTGTGATGTTTTTAGAATATTTTTGAGTGGGCTTCGTCCCTTTAGCATAATTTAATAGTTACGTTCTTATTTTTGTAGATTCAGAGCATACGGAGATCGATTCGAGGGGCAAAGACATTTCGAGCTAGATTTCAATCCGAATTGAGGTAAGTAATGGTTTTAAATAGTGTCCTGAGGGTATGAAACCCCGAAATTTTACAGCGTTCGGCTATATTGAGGTGAGACACACGCTAGATGACGACCGTGGGGTCGTGCACCGTTGGGAATTGTGACTTAGTCCATTCCGAATGACTATTCTACTGTATATTTGGCAGTTAATTATTCGATATTATTATATTTTGGACTAAATGTGATACTTGGGCTTCGTGCCAACTGTTTGAACCCTTAGGGAATTTTATATGATATTTTCCTCGCTGTTTGATTTCATACTTATGCTCAATCATGCCATATTTTCACCGTTTTCTAACTCAGCTATGTTATTCTGTTTAAAACACTTCAAATGATATTTTCAAAGATATTTGAGCTAAGCTTCATATTTTACTGTTGCTCGAGGGACTTATGAGATTCTGACTGGTTAAGGTCGAGGGCCTGTATTGTAAGGATACTTTTGGGTCGGGCTGCACGTCGTGGCAGTAATATACATATTATGATAATGAGGCCGAGAGCCTGAGATTGTATGCCACGAGGTGGATTGATATTGATATGAGGCCGAGAGCCTATTTATGATGCCAGAGATGGCTTGATATTGCGTTTGGGACGTAAGGGGCCCTTCCAGGAGTCTGCACACCCCCAGTGAGCGCGGGTACCCTTTGTGATATGAGATATAGCCCAAGGGGTTGGTATTATTTTTGTGATATTGTCCGAGGGGCTGATTCTAATGTTGTTTTGCCCGAGGGGCAATTCTTATGTGTTTACCATTTCTAGTTGTTTTCCCTATATATTGTTTAATTGCTTAAAAAGGTGTTTTATAAGATTTCATTGTTAAATTGTGTTTACTGATTTTGTTATGCCTCTGATAGATAAATATTGTGTTTAACTTAATTTTGTATCGTTCAGTCTTCATTTATTTTTATTACTCATTGAGTTGGAAGTACTCACTTTACTCTCTGCACCTCTGTGTGCAGATTCGAGCGCTACAGGTGATTCGCATCTCAGTGCATTCTCTCTCTATTTTATTTCCTTTTGATTCAGTTATGTAGTAGTGGAGTAGACTCTTAGACTTGTAGTATTGTTCTAGATGCTCATGACTGGTGACATCCCGATGTCGGGCTGTGTTGGTTTTTAATTCCGCAAATTATACTGTTACTTTGGAGATTTTATTTCTGTTAAAGACTCGATATTTATTATTTTAACCGCTTAAAGTGAATTGGAAGTGTGTTGGCTGGCCTTGTCTTCACAAGAGGCGCCTTCACGGTCGGGTTGGGTTTAGGGTCGCGACAATTTCATTTTTGAGCTTACATCAGTTGACTTAAGACGTACTCTTAAGTACGAAAATATGAGGTGTAACAAGTTCGGTTAATTTTCGGTATTTTTTTAAATATCATGTAAAATTCACCCGTAAAATTAAAATGCAATAACATACGCTCTTTTATAGGACTTAGCAAAACTCTCTAGATATTTTTATTATTTAAATGGCGATGAATTAAAAAACATGAAAGACCGCTGGAGTATATATACACAACTATCCGACAACAATATAAAAGAAACCAAGTAAAAGAAAAGAGAATATAAATCACACGAGTGGAAAGATATTAACCAAGTTGGGACTTAAGAATAAAATCTATATTAAAAATTCAAAAAGATAAATCTAAATTATATGAAAGGAAATATATTCAATTTATTGTAGTTTGCTACTCATAATCACTAGAATACTTTGTGTCTTGCTAATAAAGATACTTGAAATAACTTAGTTTAAGTAAGTAGCATAGTAGGTTTTAGGAATTAGTATTTTGAGTTTAATTACTTATTGGCTTGTAACAGTTTTCATAATTCCAAGCCCAATGAAAAACTTAATGCTTTATTAGTTTTAACTTACTATATAAATATATTTTCGGCATATAAAATTTGTTCCGTAAGGTTCGGTATTTTTTCGATTTATTTTTATAAAATAAAAAACCTACCCTAATTATCGGTACGATTATAGATTTATATAAAAACCTGCAATTTCTTTAAAAGAAACCTAAAAATCGGTTTGGTATGGTACGATCGGTCGGTTTAGTTGGTTTTCAAATTTCCATTGACACCCCTAGTATTTACGATAGACATTACTGATGTTGGTTTTTTTTTTAATCTAAAGCTATTACACTGTAGATTTATCGAGAAACTTTCTAACCAATTTAAGCTCAGATTTCATTTTCTTACACGAACTAATTAAGCCTTTTGTATAAAATATGTAAAAATGTTTTATTAAAAAATTATTTTTGAAAAACACTCATTTTTTAATATTTTGACCATTTTGTAATAAACGTCACTTAAAAGGGGATGTGATTATTTTGTCGAGTGGATTTTGGCATCGTTCAGAAGAGTTGGTTAAGTTTTTGTTGGGGTAAAGCTTCTTAGCATTGGGTATTTACGTCAACATAATAAATATGATGCTGACTTCACAAATATGATTATTAGAGCTGTCAAAATGGTTTTGGCTCGGAGGCCAGCCCAATCCAGCCCGCTATTTGAATCGGGTTGCATTAGAATTTTTTGAGTCCAATTAAAATTGATTCTTATAAGCCCGGCCCAAGTCAATCCGTTGGCCCTTGAGGCTAGACCGAGGCTGGGCTTGGGCCGGCCCGTGAGCCAATAATTAACTAAATTTAAATTTATTAATATTTAAAAAATAGTAAAAACAAAAAAAAACTATTAACTATAATCTTCATTCCCCAACCCTAGATTGCTCATTTACCATTCCATATCAACTAGAATATAGATTTTTGACATGCATGTACTATGACAAAATTACAATTTCTTTTGCTTGATTAATTACGAACTCGATACATTTTAGGTGGCCAATATTAATCTTATTTCAAAAGAAAATATTACTTTAAGTGGCCAATTACCAGTTTGGATTAATTTAAAATATTATTTATATTAAACAACTCTTTAGTATAGAAAAAGATCAATTTTAAATGTAAAAAAAAGAACTAAAAAAGAGCTAGAGATATACATGAAAGAAAAGTATTAAGAAATTATTCATGTAACTTCAAAAAAGAAGAGCTAGAGATATAGATAATTTGCATTTCAATTATGAGATTCCTTGTTAAATATCAAGTTTTTGGTACGCTCTAACCAAACATAAATTATTTACATGATTAATCGACTACGTCAAGAAAAAATATTTAGGATTTAAAGAAATTTTTTTTTCTAAAAAACAAAAAATTGAAAGGGTGGCCCGCCCTAGCCCGCGGCCCTCTTAGGGCTTTGTTGGGCTAGCCATTTTAAGACCCGTTCATATGGCGGCCCGGCCCGGCCCGGCCTAGCCCATTAAATTTAAAAGCCTACAAGGCTTGGGCTGGCCTGTTTTGACAGCTCTAATGATTATCACTAAATCATATAGAATTATTGTATATTCTTAGTAAAGACAGTCTTAACCTTTCTCTCTTCTCTCTCTAGCTCTGAGGGTACGATTAGCGTGTTGCTAACTTGCGCCCGCCGGAAATAGGCTGAAGAGGACGGCCAAAACGGAGTTTGACAAAGTTGCAGCTTGTAGACTAAACAAGTACAACAGAAAAAATAGTGGGGAAAGGGAAATTACCTCAGGGAACCCTAACTCGAGATTGTCTGAAGTAACTACACCATAAACAGTTATGGGATCGATGGAGGGAATGAGCTATGACGGCGGGGCAACTACTGAGTCGCAATCGAAAGATGCATGCACGAGAACTCTAAGAGTAGAGAAGCAATTGATGATGGCTACCTCTAATCCTATGGGACGAAATCAGAATCGAAGAAGGAATTAATGCCCAATCAATTTAGGGGAAACATAGGCTCGAGGGATATTAAGGAAGGATCAATTGACATAAGTGCATCAACTGGACTTATTGAAATGGAGGAATAGAAAAAGCAGCACCCAGCTTCAAATGGGAAGAAGACAAGCGCAAACCTTGTCACTGGAAACAAATTTGTAGCACGAGGTATGCATCTAACTTTCATTGCACCTACAATTTAGAATGGAGAACTGATTGTGGAGCTACAACGGACTGAGATTGAAAAAGGCATTGAGAAATGGAAATATGCTATCATAATATATGTTGTAGGGGAGGCCCCAAACATTGGGGCAGTAGAGAAATTTATGGCATTACAATGGAACTTTATTGCTAAGCCTAAGATATATTTTCAACAGTGAGGGTTACTTTGTGGTTAAGTTCAATAGTTTGGAGGAAAGGAATGAAGTCTTGCATTCAAGGCCATACACCATCAATAGTTGGACAGTAATTACGAAGGCTTGGACTGATGAGTTTGATTTCAATAAAGAAGTATTGAAGACATACCATTGTGGGTGATACTGTCTAACTTACCACTCAATAATTGGGAAAATGAAACATTAAGCACGATATGGAGTAGTCTAGGAACTCCTAACTATGACAATGGTTGTACTACCAAGGTGGATCGTATACCATATGCAAGGATTCTTGTGGAAATGGACATCACCAGGCCATTAACTACAAAGGTGAAACTCAAGGATCCTAAAGGAAAGTCGTTTGAGAAAAATGCTGAATATGAGTGGAACCTATTTACTATAGTTCATGCCAACAATGTGGGCCTAGTTTTCAAGCTAAAGGCCCTCAACAACACCCCAAGGCTCAACAGCACCAGCAAGGCAAGAATATTAAGCAAAATCAAGGATGGAAATCTAAGGGAGGGCAAGATGAAGAACACAACAAAACACACAAGATACAAGAGAAAATGACTCTACAAATAACCGAGGGAGTGACAAAGCCAAAAAAAACAAGGAGATGAGTCCTGAAACTAGTAGAGCGCCAGTGTAAGCTGCAAATTAAGGTTGACGGACTATAAGAGGGAAGTCTGCTGCGAAAGGGGGCCAAATATGTTGTGAACAATCAGTAAGGGTGGTGAATAACTTTGGTCTGCTTGGAATAATGAAATGCAATTGCACATTGGTGATTCATACAATACTCAACAAGGTTGCCAAAAGTACTAGAAGATTTGATATAGGAGGTACTCTAATTAATTTCAAATAAAGCTAGTTACTTGGAATGTGAGAGGACTCAATAAAGCCTATAAGCAAAAGGAGTTAAAGAGGTTTATAAGGGATAATAAAATTAGTATGATTACTGTAGCTGAACATAGAGTCAAGCAATAATAGGCTAGTAGAATCGTGTAGAAGATAACACCGTCTTGGTAGTGGTGTCACAACTATAAGATTAATGGGAGTGGAATATTGTGGATCCTATAGGATCCTAATAAAACTCATTTCAACATTATATGACATAAAGAACAGTATATTGCAGTTTAGCTTTACATCTATATGGACAGAAGTTTTATAGACTAAAATACTGAGTCTACAACAAATGTAGAGGCCATGGTTTTGTATGGGAGACTATAGTGCAGTACTGAGTGTAGATGACAGATTTAATGATAATCATGTTTAGGAGCTGGAAGTTAGGGATTTCTGAGCAATTTCTCATAGATGCTGGTATGGTTGAAATAAGAGCAGTGGGCAGAAACTGTCCAAGGACAAACAACCATATGTTTAGTAAAATTGATAGAGTAAGAGGGAACTCTGAATGGATGGCACAATCGCCTCATTTAGATGTGTTGGTGATGGATCCCTACTTCTCTGATCACTCCCCATTATGTATTCAATTCAAAAACAGTTCAAAGAAACCTAAGCCTTTTAGATTTTTTAACTATCTGGCTGAGCACAAAGAGTTTCAAAATATAGTTAAAGAAGTATGGGATGCCACTGACATGAAGACAATTTGGCTGAAACTTAAACTAGTTAAACAAGCAGTCAAAAGTCTTCCCAACTCAAAGTTCTCAAAGATAAAGGCAAGAGTTAAAATACAAGGCAACATCTAGTAGAAGCTCAAGAGAAAATACGAGATAGAAATACATCTTCTGAGTTCCTTGAAGAGGAAAATCAATTAAGGCAACAATTTGAGAAATGGGTATCTGTTGAAGAAATTACCAACAAAAGTCTAGGGTCCAATGGTTGAAACTAGGAGATTCAAATTCTGCATACTTCTATGCATTTATGAAGAGCAGAGTCAAACATAACAAAATAAGAAGCCTAGTTAATATATGGAGGCATTGTCCAAACTGACAAAGGCATTGCGGAAGAGATAATAGGGTTCTATAAAGACTTGCTTAGGTCTTCTGCAAATGAACTACCTGCCATACAACCTAGTGTGATGAAAGAAGGGGGAATATTGTGCAGGGGACAACAACCAAAAAATAATTAAGCCAGTTGCAAAGGAAGAAGTATACGCTGCACTTTGTGGGATAGATGGCATGAAGGCTCCTGGCAGTGATGGGCTCAATGCTTATTTTTTAATAGGAGATAATATTACTACAACTATGTTGAGTTACTTTGAAATAACTACTATGCACCTGCCTGTTAATGTCACTACAACTACCTTGATCCCAAAAGCACAACACCTCTCATCTGTTAGAGATTTTAGACCTATTTCCTAGTGTATAGTCATCTATAAGATCATCTCAAAGATCTTAACAAACATATTGAAAGGGTTATGAATTTTTTGGTGGATAATAGCCAGTTAGGGTTTGTACCAGGAATGGTGATCACTGACAATATCATTCTTAGTCATGAATTGTTGAAAGGAAATGGGAGGAAAGAGGATCTCCTAGCTGCATTATCAAATTGGCTATGCAAAAAGCATACGATTCTATTGAATAGGTATTATTAGATCAAATCTTAAGCAGCCTGAACATACCTGCTATCTTTGTTGATAGGGTTATGAAGTGTGTATGTACTGTCTCATATTCTACACTAATTAATGGCAATCCAACAAAGCTTTTCAATCCAAAAAAGGACTCAGACAAGGGGATACATTATCTCCTTACTTGTTTGTGTTAGCCATGAAGTACCTGACTAGAATGCTCAAGACTTTGCAAATAAATCCAAACTTCAACTATCATCCTAAGTGTGAAATTGAAGATAGTTTAATTGGGGTTTGCATATGATCTCTTGTTGTTTCGTAGAGCAAATGTCATATATGTGGGTATGCTATATGAATGCTTTGATACCTTCTCCAAAGCATCAGGTTTGAAAGCTAATGTGAGTAAGAGCTCTATCTATTTTGGAGGGGTATGAATTGTAATGATCAACAACAGATCTTAAGTGAGTTGCAATTCTCCAAGAGTGAATTTAGGAGTTCCTCTAAATACTAAGAGGATATTTGTTTCATAATGCCAGCAACTAATAGAGAAAATCCTAGGCAAAATTACGACCTAGACTACCAGATACCTTTGATATGCAGGAAGACTACTGTCATGATAAGAAATTCAACTAGTCGTGATGGTACCTAACATAACCTGCTAGTTAAGCGAATTAATAACTATCCAATCAAATGAAATTTATTGAGACAAATAAATGATAAAATACATAACCCTTTATACATTTTCTAATGGCTGGTAGTACAAATCATGAGCTTCTAAGATTTAGAGTTTACAAAACTAGCATGAAATAAATACATCATATGTTAGAAATATACATGAACATGTTAAAATTCTAAAGCTATTAAGATCAAGAGGCAGCTATTACCGGAACACAGGTACGTCTTCAGATCCAGCTCCACTCCCCCTATGCATAACAATATCAATATTTAACATCTGCACGCAAGGTGCAGAAGTATAGTAAGAGTATAACCAACCCCATGTACTCAATAAGTAACAAGCCTAACCTTAGGTTGAAAGTAGTGACGAGCTTCGACAAGAGTTAGAGTCCAACACCAACAGTTAGGAATAACTCATGACAGTATAACTTAAGCGGTGCAAGTAATAATTCAAAGATATAATGCTCAGCTTGTTCACAATTCCGAAAAATAGGCATGCTTTTCAAGTATAACAGTAAAACCCAATTCTTTTACCGAAATCACCAAAATATGAGTAACTTTGTAAAACTCTGATTTTGTCCCCAAATATTTCAACAAATAAATGTTTCATTATCAGATGAAATGAGGAAAATACATCTCTATGCCTACATGTCAATGTGTATGAGAAGTCCCGAATGAAGGGATATCGTACAACATGGGAAAAATACATCTCTATGCATGTATGTCAAGTGTGCATGTCTAATGAAATGCAACACAGTGATAAAACCATATGCATACTCTCATAGTGTCAATTCACTAAGTTCTCCCAGCCGCACGGTCCTCATAGTCACTCAGTCCTCACAGTCACTCAGTCCTCCCAATCATAGAGACCGAGATATGATATGCAAATGAATGCGTATGACTGAGTATGTACTTGTAATGTAAGCAAATAACTCAACAACAGTAATGATCTCAATGGGTCCCAACAAGATAAATATATAGCCTAGACATGGTATCAAAGATGGATCACAACTCAATTACTCTAGCATGTAGAGATTTCATAGATACAAAAAGATTAGGTAACTACATAGTGCCACAGAAATAATCGAGTCACAACTCACATGGTGCACGCCCACACGCCTGTCACCTAGAATATGCATCACTCAACACCAAATACATATCACGTATATTCAGGGGTTCATACTTTCAGCACTAAGTTTAGAAGTGTTACTTGCCTCGAACAAGCCATATCTAATACCGAGCAAGCTAAACGATACTCTAAAAATATCATCACGCGCGTACCGACCTCTGAATCACTCAAAACTAGATAAAAGCAACTCAAATACATCAAATAATGCCTAATAAAACAATTCCAAATGATAAAGATGAAATCTTTAATCAAAACCCTAAGTTCAAACAAAAATTCAAACCCCAACTCGCGCCCCGAAAGCCGGCGAAACTCATAAAATCTGATAACACATTCAATTACGAGTCCAACCATACTAGTTTCACTCAAATCCGACTTCGAATCGATGTTCAAAACTCAACAATTTAGTTTATTAAATTTTAGGCAAAACTCCCAAATTTCACTTTGAAATCATCAATCAAAGGCAATAACGAAGATAAATTCATGAAATATAACCAAAAAATTAGAAGCTCTCGGTGGTCCAAAAAATCATAAAGGCTAGAAGCTACATTGAAGATGTGGTGATCAGTATGGATGATATGTTGCAATGGAAACACTTCACTATCAAGAAGCGTTATTTACAAATGAGAGGTGACTTCCAAAAAGTATCATGGAGAAACTAACATGTAACAACCTCGGATTACCCAAATGGATTTTTGTATTAAACTTGGCTATGAAGAACAAGATACTTACTAGAGATAGACTAATCGCTTGGGGATTTACAGGCGACGCAAGATGTCCACTATGAAATAAGCTTGATGAATCTACACACCATTTGTTCTTCTCATGTGGGTATCTGCTGAGATATGGAAGAAGCTATTTGGGATGGCAAGGCATCTACAGATATGCCCTAGATTGGCAGAATGGAATATTATGGGCAGAAGCAAATGCTAAGGGCAGAGCTGCAGGTGCCGAGATCTTTCGAATGACTATGGCTGCTTGTGTATACCATATCTGGCATGAGAGAAATATGAGAGTGTTCCAGGGGAAAAGTCGACTAAACCATGTGTTGATAAGGCTAATAATTCAAGAAGTAATTTCTAGAGGATCTAAGGAGACTAGACTCGCAAGGGCAATTGAAAAGCTAAACTTTTATCCTTAGATGCCATGATAGTCGTAAGTAGTAGACTGGTGTAGAGAATTGTGTAGTGGAATAGAAGGTAGCTATGGTGAGATAGGGGTTGTCCAATCTCTGTTTGCTTCTTTGTGTTTTTTAACAATGTATATATTGTTACTAGTAATAAAATAATTACTTACCAAAAAAATTATATATTCTTACTTTAACTTATCACTTGATCTTGGTAAATTAGAATAACTCTGTATAAATATTCGATGGGAGTAAGTTTTCACTTTTTGTTGCCCGCGGAACCTTCCCTACCATTTCTGTTTGGCTACTCCCCAATGAGTTGTTTTTATTTTTCGTTGTAATATAATACAGAGTCTGGTTTATTTAGTTTTTGATTTCTGATATTGTGTCATATTATTATATTGTTCAGGCACCAAATATTTAATCCTACATGACGATGTTATGGTCCATTGCAAGATATGAGACTTGAGTTTCATATTGGTATTGAATGTGCCGATATGGAGTTATATAATTTTAGACTCTCTCAGTACAATAGTTAGCTTTTGGGGTGTGGTTCTTCGTGGATTATATAAATGGTATCAGAGCCACTGATCACCCTCCATGTCCATCGTGCCATGGATGGTGACACCGCTATTACGTGTTCGCCAGAGCTAGTAGGTTTAGCACACAAATGTCTGGAACGAAGGATGTAGAGCGTGATGGCTTGTTATGGTCCATTGTAAGATATGAGACTTTGATCCCACATCGATATTGGAATATGCTAATGTAGGGTATATATAGCCTTGAAATCTTTCATCTCAATAGCTAGCTTTTAGAGTGTAATTCGTTCTTAGATTGTATGCTCATATTCATGATTGAGATTTGAGGGAAAAAATTACTCTCCCTATATAATTCTAGAAATGCTCATTTTGTAACCTAACTTTTGAGCTTGAATTAGTTCAATATCCATTTTCTTAACACTCTCTATCAAACTTAATAATCTTTCTTAGTAGCAAAGTTGTTTGGACCGAATATATAAAAGATTCTTTTATGAAGGATGAGTGGAAACTTTAGGAGCTGATAAAATTTTTGTACACCATCACGACGATCAGTTGTAAGTTTCTACCATTTTCCCTTTTTTTTCTTTTATAAAAAATGTTCGGACCATTTTCCTCTCTCTCTCTCTCTGAACAATAATTTAATCTAACCAACTTTTGTTCATAAGGAAACAAACAACGAAGCAAACGAGTACTCTTTTTTCATAATATATTAAAGTAATTAAGTAATAAAAATGAACTTGTGAGTTGTGAGATTCAAGACTACTTTTATAATCTTCTTTTGAAAATGACATCCCACTAAAAACACCAACTTGCATTTATTTATTAGGCAACCAACAAAAACTTTAAATATTTTTTTTAGCAATCAACGGCGCTTCATGTGCAAGGTTTGTTGACATCTGACTTCTACCACCCCAAAGTCCACTATTAACCCTAATTACAGCCCAAATTATGATTTATCTTCATTTCTAGTGAAGAAAAATACAATATTTTGAGAAATAATTAAATAAAACTCTATAAGAAAACAAAAATAATTACAGAAAAATACGTCTGAATCCGTAGGTAATACAGTTAAAGCTCTCTATATAACAATAATTCACTATTAATAAACAATTTTTTGGAATTAATTTTCATACTGTATTATAATATATATATATATATATATATATATATATATATATATACGCGCTTTGCTATAACAATTAATTTTTTGTTAGAACAAACAAGAAAAGCTTCTGCACTTGGTGTGGCCTTAACATAAAGAGAATAGCATAACGTTACTGCCAAATTATCAAAGTAACGAATCTTAATAATTATCTTTTAGTTTCAAAAGGAAAGATCGAGGGAGTAAGAATTTGATTATTTTCTTGAAAACCCTGCTTTATCTTGAAGAATTTTTGAAACTTTATGAGGTCGTTGGATAATTTCTTAAATAATAGAAGTATGCTTCTAAGTTACCTACCTTGCATACTTTGCTAATAAACATTACATAAACTTTTCATAAATTCGATAAAAATTACTCAATTTTATAGAAATATATCCTCCCTAGTATTCTTCCCTCTAGAATAATTCACTAAGTCAAAGAGAAATTTTATGCATTTACAGATGGAAGATAAATAATCAATATATAACAAAAAGAATATAAACTCAAATTTATTTTTACTTGAATGTACATGGGATGATGACTCCATAGAAATAAATAAACCTGTTAAAACAAAAGAATCATTACACCCCCCAAATATGAATGACTCACTCTAATAAAAAATTTAAAAAGAAATAAAAATACCACAATGTACGAAACAAATAAATGACAAAAATATAAAGTAAATACACAAAATAAAAGACAAAAAAGAGAAGAAAAAGAGAAGAAGAGATAAGTACTACTCAACCCCAACAAAGGTACAAAACAAATCTCGGTCCGTCAAGACACGTGTGATGACACGTGGCAAATCTACATGAAAGCAGCAGCAATGAGTACGCCAGCAAATGCAGCACCGCCAATGACGGCCTTGTTAGCGGCGTTTGGTGTCGGTGTGTTGTCGGCGGATGGCTGTTCAGCAGGTGAAGCACCGGGTCCACCGGCAGGAGTAGGCGCGGGAGGAGAACCGGCGAGACCACCGGCCGGAGCTGGTGATGGAGAAGTTGTAGAAGCAGATGGAGATGGAGTTGGTGAAGTTGTAGGTGCCGGAGATGGAGTTGCTGTCGGCGGAGACACTGCTGGAGCCGGCACCGGAGTGGGTGTTGCTGCCGGAGAAATTTTCGGTGCAGGAGCTGGAGATTGAGCTAAACCTGAAGCAGCAAAAAAGGCTAAGAAAAGCATAACTTTGAAATAAGAGGCCATTTTTGCAAAGCTTTTTGTTCTCTCTTTTGTGATTTTACAAAGGAAGAAAGAGAGATTTTTTGGCTCAAAAGTGAATAGAGAAGAGACTGTGAAGAGGAAATATATAAGAGGAGGAGAAGAAAAAAAAGGAAGGTTCGTAGAAGGAAATTATTACTCCTATAATAATAAAATTTTATTTAAATTATTATTTATTACAAATACAGATATACTGTAGGTGTATGTCTGTTGATAATGGTATATGATGCATTAGTGTGCATGAACAGCTAAAAATGAGTCATAATTCACGTGTAGGCTTTGCTGTTATCAGCTCTAGTCGGGATTTTTAGGGTTTAGGTTTTTGTTTAAAATAATAATACGAGTCCAAGTTTTGCACACTGATAGTCTGATAGTATAGAATATTCATATAATTAGATTATTTAATAAAACATCAAGGATAATTTCCATGAATTTTTTTGATATAATATATGTTAAATTACATTGATCGATTGAATTTTTTTTATACTGTCATAATATGTATTTGAAATATTAATTTATGATTTAAGATATCATCAAATAATAGTTTGTTTAGCTGATATTTACTTGTTGTACATTAAGGATATTTCATAATGTAGTGTATTGTATTGTACTATATTGTTTTAATTAATACAACAATTGGATAGATCATACATGTTTGTCATCATTTCATAATGTGATACACCAATAATATAAAGAATAAATTTATAATATTATAAATAAAAAAATAGGATACGGAGTTAAAATTATTATGTAAAAATATAGGGTAAATAATAAAATAGTTTATATAATAATTAAAAAAAAAGCAAGATGAGAGAAAAAATAATAAAATAATGATGCTATCACATGACTAAATAGGTCAGTACATAAAGTGACATTTTTTATCGTATGACGATTTTAACGTTAAAATATAATAAATAAGTAACAAATAAATATTATAATTAATAATAATAATATGATACGATATATTAATAGATAACCGAACAAAAGTATACAACTATACAACACCTAACCTTTCTAATTCCAATTTCCAAAGCACTTTTCCAGAAACTTGTTCGAACAAACTTTTCGCCCAACAATAAAGAATTTAGCATATTTATGGAAATTGTAATTGTCAGGGGAATTTGGTTCTTCTTCATCTTTTCTTTTGTTAATTCTTAAAGAAACAAGAGACGTTAAGTTACATCCAACTGCAGCTAATTTATATACATTGCTAAGGCTAGTTTGGTATGAGTGATAAGGAATAAATAATTTCGGAATTAGGTTTGAGATAATTTTATCAAGTTAAAATAAAATCATGGAATACTTAATACTAAGTTTATAGGTTTTTTTATTCCTATATAAAAGGATAAAATAACTCATCCCAGAATAATTAATTCCGAAATAATTGATCATGGGATAACGTGTTTCCCAACCAAAGGTCTCTTATACCAAATGAGCCCTTATCCTTGGTACCAAATGAATTCTTAGTGTACATTTTTTTAAATATTATTAAGTCATTCAAAAAATATTTTACATATAAGTTTTTTTTTTGTTTTTCGATTCAGATATTCAATAAATGATGCAAATAAGTCTCCTTAAAATATAAAATTTATAAACGCAAAAATATTATAATGCACTTGGTACAACAGATAATATTGCAAAAATTCTTTACACTTTATGTAACTTAAAATTCATATGAAATATATGCCAATAGATGAGACCATTTCTTTTTCCAGTGGTGTGAAGATATGTACCTAAAAGCCACCAAAGAATGGAAATTTTGGTAGTCATTTTCTCAAGTTAAGTAAAGTGTCATTATCTGCTTAGTTGTGATTTACTTGTATGCATAATTATCTCAATCATTTTTTTATCTATTTTTATATTTATCTATTTTTTTTTTTAACACAGAGGGCAGCTCCTTCCATTCTCTTCTGCATAACTGGTTCACATACTCACATAAACGAATATACACACGAAATGATAGAAATAGATAATATGTAAAAGAAAAAAGAAAAGTCTTAATCAATATGGTGGCATTCAGGTTTAGTTTTGGGTATAATTAAAGTTTTGGAAAATTATATTTGAATTAAAAGTTTTAAAAAGTAATTCTGGAAATATTGTGTATTTGAATTAATTTTTAAAATGGTTTTTTTGGTGGAGAAAGTTGGTGTTGGCTTTTGTCAATACCTATCTTTTTGTTGAATTTGAATTCTTATTTTATTTTTTTGTTTTCCGAAAATACCATTCGATCTTCAAATATTATACACACTTGTTTCTATACGTTTTAGAATGCTTTTCTGAAAAAAATTCAAATTCAAATAAGGCCATATAAAAAAAATGATAAGTTTCAAATTCCCAAAGACAATCATTAATTTCACATAATCACATCTCGAAAAGTTTTAATCATTTGAAATTATTGTACAATTTGTACTTAAAACTTTGTTGCTAAAGAATTTAACATAGAAGTGATAAGATGATTGAGATTTCTTCACTCCTCATAAGAGATTTTGAGTTTGAATTTTGAGACTAAAAGACTTTATGTAAACACTTAGCACCCATTTGACCATAGATTTTGGTATTTTTTTTTAAAAAAAAATTTAAAATGCTATTTATTCATGAAATATGGTCAATTTTGAAAATATTTTGAAATATTTTTCAAGTTTCCAAAAATTAATTTAGGGTAATTTTTTGGTAAAATCTTTTTACTAACTCACAAAATTTCAAATTCCTTTAAAGTATAATGTATACTCAAAAACAATTTTAGCTTTCAAAAATTATTTTCATCTCATATTCAAAAATACATTTTTACCAAATTTTAATCAAATTTATGTTAAAACGCTAGTTAGCCGAGTTTCACTCCGTGAGTGCAGAAAGAGAGGGGGGAAAAAACGTTGAAGTCACGTCACAACCTTCCAACAGACATTAGCGTGGTCGGCACTCGTACACAACTAAATACAATAATGTAGACCCTAATGCAAAAATCCTACAGCTAATTAATGCTTAATCTGAGTGTTAGAATACGTGGCAAGTACTTGTTTGATCATTTTCATCACTACAATGTAATTAATTTCTGCATTATTTTTCTTAATGCGGGACCAATAATGATGATGGAGACCGGTTAACTTTAGGTCATTGAGAAATGATTTTTATATTATATCTTCCTCATTCTGGTTTGCTTAGCTGTATTATAGCCGTTTAACTTTAGTTTAATAAGAATTATTCAACTAAATTTTAAGAAAATAATGTTCCATTATATTAAGCACAAAATACAAGTGTATTTGAACGAATGAAAGACCTACATTTTCATTTTAGATAGTCTTGCTGTCGGTGCTCTGAAATGAATAATTTAAAAGTAAGAGTAAATTAAAAAGATTTTTTAATAAGAAGATAACTCGACATGGGTCAAAGAAGGTTCTTTTATGCATCAAAGCTTAGAGGAATATAATTATTTTAATTATTGGCCAATCATAGGGCTAAAAGAGTTTAATCAATTTATGCGACTGTATACAAATCATGACCACTGATCACGCCCAAAGTATATCCTCTAAATAGGATTCTGCGGACGTTGCAAATAAAACCCAAGTATTAAGCT
>MU667894.1:19092-35164 GCA_026770625.1 Nicotiana glauca
CGGGGGTCTATTTGGAAACAGCCTCTCTACCCCAGGGTAGGGGTAAGGTCTGCGTACACACTACCCTCCCCAGACCCCACTATGTGGGATTATACTGGGTTGTTGTTATTGTTGTTGTATATATATATATAAAGAAATTGATGCATTTAGTTACTTGGGTTGGAATTTGCTCCATTAGAGTACTTCCTCCGTCAACTCCGTTTGTGTTAACTTTTTCACGTTGTCCGTCTCAAGCTCGAATAAAGGTGTTAGGATTGCAAGTAGTCAATATAAAACTAATCATTTCTCGTAGTACCAATATTATCGAGACATGGGCTGACCCGATTTTATAAAGCCGACCAATAGACATGGCCAGTGAGTATTCATATAGCTGACACGACTTATTTTGAGGACAATGAATTATACTTTCCCATTTCTAAGGAAATATTTCATTTTTTTTCCTTTACAAACAATGCACCATAATCTTCAGAAGTACGGTCAGACCTCTATATAACAATATTCTTATATAATAACCATTTACTATAAAAGCCATTTTTTTCTCGGAACGAATTTTATCTATGTTATAATATGTCTTTTATGACAACACTTTGCTATAGCAGCTAGAAAATATCGAACAAAGAAGGATGTTAGAGAGAGATTTGATTGTATTTAGGTTGGAAGAGAGCCATAAAAAATGTGAAGTAACACAAAACTTCACATACACCAAACTTTTAAATCAACTTTTTACATTGTGTCAAATTCCATGAAACATGAAAGCAAAGATATAATGAAATTCCAACTCAAGCAATTAGGTTGGAAAAAAGCCATCGAAATATTCCAGCAACTTGCATCTTATTTGTTTGACAACTAGTAAAATGATTCTTATTTGCACTTTGTGCCATTCAGCTGGTTTTACTCCAACCCTACAACAAAAGTAATGGCGGTCATGCTCGTTTTGTACGTCGTCCAACTTCAAGGGCGAGCTCTGTATCGATCTTTAGGGAAATGTCAAGTGCTTTCACAGAATGCGTTAGGGCACCACTGCAAACATTAAAGTATTCATACTATAAGTATCATAACAAACCTTCACGTGCCTAATACATATGGACTAAACAAAAGATAGATTCGTTTTTATCAAAATAACAGGCTAATATCTGACAAAGGGTATCATTACTGGATGAAACAAACATATATTGAACTTCTCAAGTATTGAGTCCGCTCCCAGCCGAGGAAATTTTACCCCACACTAAATCATGTGCTTAAAAGTGAAGCCTTTGTTAACCTATAAATAACCGAAGAGGTCATCAACCTGATTGTCTTAAGCACTTTAGCAAGCCATGTAAGGAGATGCGAGAGATTGGAGCTGGAGGGGCTGAGAAGAGGTAGAGATAGGCGGAAGAAGTATAGGGGAGAGGTGATTAGGCAGGATGTGACGTTACTTCAACTTACCGAGGACATGACCCTTGATAGGAAGGTGTGGAGGCCGAGAATCAAGGTAAACGGCTAGTAGGTCGTCGAGAGTATTAGTGTTAGTCCTGTATTCTATTTTTGTTAGATTTTTTTAGTATTACTTGTTGTTCCTTTCATTTCGTTCTCTTACTATCTTGTTGGTTATTGCTTGGTGCTATTGCTTTTCTTCTCGTCTTTCGTGAACTGAGGATCTATAGGAACCAACCTCTCTACCTTCAATGTGGGGTAACGGCTGCCTACACACTACTCTCCGCAGACCCTACTTGTAGGATTACACTGGGTTTGTAGTTGTTGTTGTTGTTGTTGTAGTACTTTATCAATCCATGTACGTTCTCCTGTTTATCAAGAAAATTATGAATAACATAGACTATCTAATGGGAGCTTTTGTCTGATGTGTGCGAGTAAACTAGACATCTTATTAGTAATAAAAAAAGAGGAAAAGAAAGACGTCGCAGGGATACAAATAACACACACTGAGAAGTCTCTTCTATTTTTATTATCTTCCAATTTCTTTAATGAGATCTTCTGAAAAAATAGCAAGAGCAAAATACATACCTAGAAATGTAGGTAACACCAGTTTGTCCAATCTTGTGCAGTGTTTCAAGGGTAACATTTCCTGAAGCCTGCCACCGTTACAGCAGACAAAGCATGTCATCACAAGATATACGCTAACAAAAATAATAAACTGGAAGCCATGCAGTACCTTTTTTTATGAGTTAGGAGTTTTTATCATAAAATCAAATCTTACATGCTATTTCTAAGCTTCGTATATACTGACAGTTTGTGGAGCAGTAATAAAATGAAACCAGAAGTACCTCTGTCTCAAACCTCCCATTGATCAAATCTACAGCCTCATTAAGCATGGATACCTCAATATCACCGTCAGATAATGGAACAACCATATTATCAAGCATTATCCTAGTCAATGAAGTCTTTGTTCGAGATGCATAGTCTAGAACCTCTAATACTTCTGCAATTGTCCTGGTTTCAACCTGTTGGATAGGAGAAAAGGATTAAAACTCTGCCAATAATTACCAGAAATTGAGCAAATTCAGAAAGGACCATACACTCAAAACTGCTAAATACAATAACGTAAGTTCGGATATCTTAATTCAGACAATTTGGGTTCCTACCAGCATATTCTTGATGCAGATTTTACCTTATTTATCAAAAAAAGTATCTACATAATTAGTCATCTTAACTATCCAAAGTAGGTGCAAATTACCAACTTAATGAAAGGCAACACCAATAAGTATTATTGAAAGACAGACCTAAAATACAGTTTCTCCCAAACCTCATAGGTTATATTAGGGTGGATGATAACAATGAAAAATTCCTGAAAACAGAAACTTTCCCAGCTTTTTCAGCAATATATAATGTTATCTTTACTTTTGTAACAAAAGCAAAACATTATCAAGAAACAATACCCAAAGGAGTGGAACCCATGTACATTGTTGTGTGCCGAAATCCAAAAAAGATGACCTCGAAAACTAGTCCAAAATGTAACCTGACCAACTATTTTGTTCGCTAACTGCTTTAACATGGTCAAATAACACAATTTTCCTCTCTTGTTTCAGTTATACGAAATCATGATATATTCTAGGATACTACTCTCAACCCCTACGCCAGGGGTCTTTCAGAAATAGCCTCTCTACCTTCAAGGTAGGGATAAGGTCTATGTATACACTACCCTCCTTAGACCCTACTTGTGAAATTATACTGGGTTTGTTGTTGTTGTTACTCTTAACCCCTACAAGTGTATCTAGATACAAAAATGTAAAATAAAAGTCTCGAGGTGTAGGGCAAACATCTCTGAACTTGGACTAACATTTGATTTCAACAGATAAGAATTCAGTTCTTCAGTGAAAGGATATCAGAAATAGCATCAATCATAAAGTTTATATCATCAACGCTATAAATAGTTTATGATTGAAATGGCTTTAGAAAGATGTTTATCTGACCAAATATAAAACTGACAAAAGAGTATTTCGCAACTGATGGCAGAAGCTAAGATTAAATGATTAATATATTCCAGCAGAATAGGTAATTGAACTGTCAGGTCGAAATAAACACATCATATGTGCAAACTATAATCATATCGAACAATTTAATCCAAAGGTATATGCGGCCAACCTCAACCCCCATCTGAAGTTTATTTTGTTCCAAATACTGATCCACGGAATTTAGAGCTTTGCTGACACCTCCAGCAGCAGATATGTGATTATCTTTTATCATTACCATATCAAATAAGCCCATTCTGTGATTCTTTCCCCCACCGATCAATACCTTCACTTAAAGCCAGAGCCAGGTAGAAAGTCAGCCAAGATAAACAATATATACATGTGATAGCCTCTCACAATGGATGATTTTGGTGAGTAAATACTTACCGCCCATTTATCCACCAAACGTAATCCTGGAGCAGTTTTCCTAGTCTCCAAGATGGTAGCAGGGTGTGCAGCATCTGCCATCGCCTGCAAATATTAAAAAAAACTCACTCTCTTCTAAATTCTAATCATTACTACAGAGGCAAGACAATGAACTCCATGACATCTTGAAATAGCATTATCAGGTACAAAATGTCTAGTTTGTCTTTTCATTAAAGAGACGAAGATGTTTGGTTTTGGTTCAATGAAATCTTTCTTTCAAATTCTTTTAAAACATGACACCTGCAGCAGTGTCCATATCCTGAAAAAGGAACACATGGAATTAATTTTTGTGGACAGATATTTGATATTTATTACCTGATTTAGAGAACCAAAGGGGTTCCATTGAAAGGTAAACGCAAGTAGTTGTACCAAAAGTGTCAAAACTCACAGCTCCTTTTGCAAATTCTAACAACAATTCTGATTAGATTTCACACATTATTTCATTTCCGGGTGAATATTTGTACCGTTCTTATTAGTTACAAATTTTGTTAGTACTTTATAATTTATGTTAACATTCATTCGTTAATTTATTCTCATCTACTGAGTTCTAGAAAATGGCATGTGTATAGTTACATCTTTGCATGTGCATTTGCACTTATTGTTTGTGATGGATTAAACTGAGGAATCTTTGTCATAGACTGATTGCAGAATTGTTTTCAGTGTCTGGCTCTCACACCATCTAACGTATCAGAAGAGTGGACGCACACAGCCTTATAAAGAATACACGGAATCTGTTTCTAAGACTTGCACTCTTGACTATTGTACTCGAAACGTTGAAGGATATTTCATTGATTTAATATATCAAACAGGAATGTGTAAATTTGGATCAACACATATGTTCTACAACAAAATTCAGTAATTTCGGACATAGAACAATTGACCAGTCTCAGATCTAGTACGTTTGACTTAACTTTGGAATACTGAAACCAACTCATCAATGACATAACCATTTGCACTCATTGCAATATCTTTCCAGATCTTTATTAATGATGCGCTACTTACATGAGGACAAACACACCTTAGTTAGTGTAGCTATTCCGCTCATCCTTTGCATAAAATTGAGAACAACTCTCTCAGCTATAACAATGCTGTGAGCCTTTCCTACAAACGCCAAGGCAAGATTATTATTAAGTCAAAGAATCATTAGCAATTCATTATTTCTCACATATAGTTTACCTTGTACTTTGCCGAATTTCAAGCCTTTATGAACTTTATCACCATCACTTATAGACCACTCCATCTGATAATGAGAACATGAAGAAATTAAAAACCCCTTTTTTCAGACATTTCTTCAAAGTAGAAATACCAGTTACCAGAACAACCTAATTGAAAAAATCAATACCTTTAGTGAAGGATCAACTTCCGCGAATATCATCTCAGCAAGTGCAATTCCTGCTACAATCCCATCTTCCTTTGCTAGAAAATGAGCTTCGGATTCCATGACTACAGGAATTGTCGCCTTACAAGTCACATCTCCTGCATTTCACACAAAGATTACATTGGACAAATAGCTTTTTTATAATTGAGTACTCAAATTCTCAATGGTAGCTAGGTGCTGAACATATTGCTCTTTCCAAGAAATTTACTCAAACAACTTTTCCATCATGCAGAGAGTCAGACAGTACATGACAATATCCTCCGGCTCTTGAACTTAATAAGCAACTTTTACGACCAAAGGCTGTGGTGGGCCGATATGTACCCCTCAATCCTTAACAAGAGGTCTCGGATTCAAGCCTGAGAATGAAGTCACCTTTACCACAAAGTGGGACTTCCTAGCACGAATGCGGATTAGTCCGGCCTCAAAGTGGGAACCGGACGCCAGGTGGGAAACAAGAAAGAAAAACAACTTTTCACCGAACTATCCCCCCCCCCCTCCTGTTTCCTTAAACCGAAGATAATACTTATTAAGAACACATTAGTTGTCCTTTGTTTGCGTTGAAAGTTAATGAATACTTAGCAAGCAAATACAATCAAAAATAGATCAAAGATAAATCGTAATCGAATATAATCAGACCTAGAAATGTATATAATATCCTTTATTGCTTTTTCTGTATTGAGTGTTCCAGAGAGTAATAATGTAGAGAGAGANAGCTATTCCGCTCATCCTTTGCATAAAATTGAGAACAACTCTCTCAGCTATAACAATGCTGTGAGCCTTTCCTACAAACGCCAAGGCAAGATTATTATTAAGTCAAAGAATCATTAGCAATTCATTATTTCTCACATATAGTTTACCTTGTACTTTGCCGAATTTCAAGCCTTTATGAACTTTATCACCATCACTTATAGACCACTCCATCTGATAATGAGAACATGAAGAAATTAAAAACCCCTTTTTTCAGACATTTCTTCAAAGTAGAAATACCAGTTACCAGAACAACCTAATTGAAAAAATCAATACCTTTAGTGAAGGATCAACTTCCGCGAATATCATCTCAGCAAGTGCAATTCCTGCTACAATCCCATCTTCCTTTGCTAGAAAATGAGCTTCGGATTCCATGACTACAGGAATTGTCGCCTTACAAGTCACATCTCCTGCATTTCACACAAAGATTACATTGGACAAATAGCTTTTTTATAATTGAGTACTCAAATTCTCAATGGTAGCTAGGTGCTGAACATATTGCTCTTTCCAAGAAATTTACTCAAACAACTTTTCCATCATGCAGAGAGTCAGACAGTACATGACAATATCCTCCGGCTCTTGAACTTAATAAGCAACTTTTACGACCAAAGGCTGTGGTGGGCCGATATGTACCCCTCAATCCTTAACAAGAGGTCTCGGATTCAAGCCTGAGAATGAAGTCACCTTTACCACAAAGTGGGACTTCCTAGCACGAATGCGGATTAGTCCGGCCTCAAAGTGGGAACCGGACGCCAGGTGGGAAACAAGAAAGAAAAACAACTTTTCACCGAACTATCCCCCCCCCCTCCTGTTTCCTTAAACCGAAGATAATACTTATTAAGAACACATTAGTTGTCCTTTGTTTGCGTTGAAAGTTAATGAATACTTAGCAAGCAAATACAATCAAAAATAGATCAAAGATAAATCGTAATCGAATATAATCAGACCTAGAAATGTATATAATATCCTTTATTGCTTTTTCTGTATTGAGTGTTCCAGAGAGTAATAATGTAGAGAGAGATTGAGAGAAAGATAGAGAGAGTTTGTATTAGAAAAGGATCTACCCTCTACAACATTGGGATCTTCCTTTATATAACATGAGGATCTCCTCGAGATAATAAAGCAAAATAATATAAAAATAGGTCGTGCGTCCTCGAGGGGACGACGACGATGAGACTTGTTAACGCGCTTTTGTTCCGACATTCTGGGGGCGTACCCTCACTACGACCATTGTTTAGCCCAAGGTCGTGGTCACAGCAAGGGGCAAAATTTGACCCTATACAGTTAGTCCCTCCGTTCGTTGGTGACGTAGAGACGTGCGTCGCCGATGGACAGATGCTCGAACCGCTTGCTAGGAAATTTTGACCATGTTCGGAGATGACGACGTAAAGGGGGCGACCATTTGAATCCGTTGGTATATTGGCGCGTAAACCCTTTTCTGTAATGACGTCACCGTATGCAGGCGTCATCATTACGCGCATTCCCGAGGAGATTCAAAAGGTGTTCTGATGCTTGGTTTCCCGTGCCTGTTAGGGTTTTGCCTCTTCGATTTCAACGCTACCCAACCCTATAAATAGGGAATGGGTTCGATTTTAACATAACTTTAGATCATTTGTGAAAAGTTTTCCGACTATTTCAGGAAAGAGCTTCCTCTTCACAAGAACTCACAGCTTCTGTAGAAATACGTTCGCGGTTGTGTAATACATCGTTCCTTACTCGAAAATCATGACGAATCCAAACGTGGTAACACTTCAGGAGATCGCAGTAATAAATCAATCGACGCACCGCCTCCATCCGGCGGTAATAAAGGGGAGAAGGGGAAGGATCTCACCCCTCTCATCGTAGATAATGTACTCCCTACACAACTCCTTTAGGAGGGATTTTCAAAGAGATTCTCCTGAATAGCCTTGGGAAAGGTCTGAATTAAAACAAGCCGATTTGGACCTCCTTCGTACTTCACATGGTATACCCGCTCATGTAGAGATGGTTCTGGCAGGGGAGGACTACGCGAATACCCATAGGCCGGGGTATTGTACGTTCTACGAATACCCTTTTCTGATTGGTTATGGGCTCCCCTTTCTTCCTTTAGCGGAGGAACTCTGTCGTTTCTATAACATATGTCCTACCCAACTTACTCTGTATACCCTAAAGGCGTGTAGGGTAGTGTCTACGTACGCGAAGTTAGCGGGGTTGGAGATCTCCGTTCACCACCTTTTGCAGCTATTTGGCGCCAGCTACCTGAGGGGCACCATGCTGCATTTAAAGAAACGTGGTTCAAAAGGGCTGATCGTGGAAACCGACGACCGGCCCAACCGAGTCTATTGGCGCAGATATTTCTTCAACACCTGGTGTCCAATCCCGTCGGATTCACTGAAAGGTAGAATTCGAGATGTAAGTATTCGTTCTTGTACATTGCTTATCGTTTCGGACTTTAGTGGTTCCGATTACACCACCCTTATAATTTTTTGTGACTTTGCAGCGGTAGCTCACACTCCTCGGTTCATAACCAATATAAGGCAGTGGGTATCCGTTCTGTTGCCTTTAGCGGAGGGGACCCGTAAGTGGGCGGAGTTCATTGAACGTTACGACCCTGCGAGCCCTTCAGGTATTTTTTTTTTTTTACTTTAGTTAATCGTTTTCGTAAGCCTCGTCGGCTAAATCGATGTTGTTGACAGGTCGAAGTGCTCCAAAGAGGAGGGCGACAGCACCCACCTCCTCCCAACCAGATGCCGGTCCAGCTGCGCAGGAAATACTTTACGCATCTATTAGGGAAGGGGTGACTGTAGCCTATTTGCAAGAGAGAGCCTTCTGAGGGAGAGGAGACCGAGGAGAAGAAAAGAAGGAGGCTCGTGACGGGCAAGGTGGTGGCGACGGGAGACGAAGATTTAAAGAGAGTACCTCAGTGTGATATAAAGAGAGATAAACTGGTTGCGTCAGTCCCAAGTCAGATTTAAAGAGAGTACCTCAGTGTGATCTATGGCTGAATGGAGTAGGGTGACTATGTTCCCCTTGTTGATGTTCTTGGTGGCTGCGGCCAATTTGGCTAGGCTGTGTGCTTTGACGTTCTGCGCCCTTGGGATTTGTTCCATGCGGCATTCGTCGAATTCGGGCATCAACTTGTGGATTTCTGACTGATATTTCTGCAGCCTCTGTTCCTTGATCCGTGTCCCGGTGACCTGGTTTACCACGAGTTGAGAATCGCAATGGAGGATGAGTCGCCGAGCCCCGTATTTGATGGCTAACTTCATACCTGCAATCACAGCCTCATACTCGGCCTCATTGTTAGTCATCTAGAGGCATCATAGGGACTGGCGAATTATTTCGCCGGTGAGGACCTCGAATACGAGTCCCGGTCCCGATCCCGAGGCGTTAGAAGCGCCATCAGTGTAGAGGGTCCATAGGTCAGCGCCGGGTGTGGCGCGAATGGCCTCTAGTTCCGCTTCCGGCAAAATCTCGGTACTGAAATCGGCGACAAAGTCCGCAAGTACCTGCAACTTGATGGCATTTCTTGGGTGGTAGGATATGTCGTGCTCACTGAGCTCTATGGCCCATCTGGCGAGCCTTCCCGACAGTTCGGGTTTGTGTAGGATGCTCCTCAGGGGGAAAGTCGTCACGAATCTTATGGGGTGGCACTGAAAGTAAAGTTTAAGCTTCATTGAAGCTACGACCAATGCTAGGGCGAGCTTTTCGAGGCGTGGATATCGTGTTTCGGCGTTCACTAGGGTTTTGTTGATATAGTAAATAGGAGATTGCGTACCTTTGTTTTCACGGACCAGGACTGCGCTGACAGCGACTTCGGACACCGCCAGGTATACTAGCAAGGGTTCGCCAGGGTTCGCCTTGACTAGCAGTGGTGGCGAAGACAGGTATTCCTTCAACTTTTTCAAAGCCTCGGCGCACTCCTCATTCCATTGCAGTCCGTGATCTTTTCTCAATACGTTAAAAAATTTATGGCACCTGTCGGACGATCGCGAGATGAACCTGAATAGGGCGGCTATTCGCCCTGTCAGCTTCTGTACCTGTTTCTTGCTGTTCAAGGTCTCAGGTATTTAGGCTATTGCCTTGATCTGGTCCGGGTTGACTTCGATACCTCGTTGTGATACGTGGAACCCCAAGAACCTCCCTGATGCAACGCCAAAGGCGCACTTTTCTGGGTTCAATTTCATCCCATATCACCGCAGTATCTCAAAGGCTTCTTTCAGATGGTCGAGGTGGTCTTCTTTGTTTGCCGATTTTACCAGCATATCGTCGATGTAGACTTCCATGGTCTTGCCGAGCTGTTCCTTGAACATTCTGGTGACCAGTCTCTGATATGTTGCCCCTGCGTTTTTGAGTCCGAACAGCATCACCTTGTAGCAATATGTCCCCTGGTGGGTGATGAATGTTGTTTTCTCTTGGTCCTCTTCGGCCATCATGATTTGGTTGTAGCCGGAGTAGGCATCTAAGAAACTTAACAGCTCATGTCCCGATGTGGCGTCGATCAACTGGTCGATGTGGGGTAATGGGAATGAGTCTTTTGGGCATGCTTTGTTGAGGTCGGTGAAGTCGACGCACATCCTCCATTTCCTATTTTTCTACCTGACCATCACAACGTTGGCGACCCACTGGGGATATTTTGATTCCCTTATGGATCCATTGGCCAGTAGCTTATCTACCTCTTCGCCGACGGCATCGTTGATTGCGGCGTTGAACTTCCTTCTAACTTGCCGTACGGGTGGATATAGTGGGTCGACGTTTAGCTTGTGGTAGCGATGTCTTTCGGTATTCCCGGCATATCTGAATGAGAGAAAGCAAAAAGATCCGCGTGGTTATTGCAGAGGCTGTGTCGATGTAGGCTTTCTTCGTGTGGTCGGTGCTGTCCAGTTGTACCGGGTCGAGATCCTCGACCGTCGCCTTGCAGGCTTCTACGATATCCGGATCTTCTATAGCTTCCATTGTCGGGTTGACCTTAGTCCCCGACACGGCTGATTGCTATGCCTCCGCACTTGCACTTTTCAACTGTTTGGTGTGTGAGCAGTCCTGGGCGATTCGGTAGGTTCGTTCCACTGCATTGTTAAAACCAGTTAGTGTTATGCAGCGTGGTATTATCTTATCTTCGAGCCTCATTTGAGCGAGGACTCTTGGATGGATAATACAAGCACCGCTTCCGTTATCAACCATGATCCTCTTAACGTCAGTGTCCGCAATACGTAAAGTTATGACTAAAGCATCATAATGAGGAAAAGACAAACCGTCGGCATCAGACTTATCGAAGGTGATACTTTCTTCGAAGTCGTCATACCGTTCGTGGGTGATTGTTCGCTTTAATTTGTGCGAGGTGGTGAATTTTACATGATTAATTGTCGAATCGTCGCCTCCTCCGACAATCATATTGATGATGCGCGCTGGCGAAGGTGGATTTGGCGGTCCCTGAGGCTGTTCCCGCCCTCGTGCGAAATTTATCTTCCCTTTATTGCTGAGTAGCTCTCTTAAGTATCCTTGGTTCAGCATTCTGACAACCTCCTGCCTTAGCCCTATGCAGTCTTCGGTTTTGTGTCCTCGTTCCTGGTGGAACTCGCATAGGACATTTGATTTCCTTGTGGCGGGGTCTGATTTCATTTTCTGCGGCCATTGTACTTTGGTGCCCAGCTTCTCCAGTGTGTACACTATTTCTGAAGAAGACACGCAAAAGATAGCAAAGGAGGCATACCTCTTTCGTTACGGAGTGGGGTGACATGTCGCTGCAGTGCTTCTGTGTGTCTCGGTGGCGGTGGATGCGAGGATCTGGTGTAAGGCTGGTCCTTTCTTTGTTGAAACGTGAGGATTGTTCCCGTCGGCCTTCGCTGCGCCGATCCCTTCTTGCTTCTGACTGTATCGTCGTGAGCCGCTGGGTTGGTCCGTTGAGATCATCCTTATCCGCTCGTACCTCGGCGCAGTAGGCATTGTGAATCTCCTCCCATGTGGTGGGGGATACTTCATGAGTCGGCTCAGTAGCTTTTTGGTTGCTCTTGAACCATCTATGCTCAGCCCGTTTTGGAAGGTTGCTACTGCCATGCCTTCTGATACGTTTGGTAGGCTCATCCTTACTCTGTTGAATCTGGCCAAGAAGTCCCTGAGTCCCTCACCTGCGGTTTGCCGGACGGCGAAGATATCGTTGACCCGGGCCTCAGCTTTCTTTGCTTCTGCATGGGCGGTGGCAAATTTATCCGCCATTTCTTCGAATGTCGATATCGTTCTAGCTGGCAGTTGCGAGTACCACGTTAACGCCCCTCCCGTTAACGTTTCCCCGAACTTTTTCAGCAGTACAGATGGTACTTGTTCCTTTGACAGATCATTACCTTTCACAACGGTCACATAGTGGATCAGGTAGTCTTCGGGGTCTGTCGTCCCGTCATATATCCTTAAATAAGGCGGCATTTTGAAGGTTTTTGGGATCGGATGAGGTGCAGCTTCTTCGCTATAGGGCTGTTCGACGAATCTTCCCACATCGCGCTTCGGTAGTAACTTAGGGGCGCCGGGAATTTTGTCCACCCTTTCTTGATGCTCTTTCATTTGATCTCGAAGTGCCTTATTTTCACTTTCCATTTCTTCCATTTTCTTTAGGATGGCTGCAAGTGTGCCATCGCTGGTCTGGTCATTGGAGTGGTTGTTGTTTGTTCGTACAGTGTCGTGTTCGCTGGTGGTAGCGATATCAGTCGTCACTTGGTTCTTAGCGTTGTTTTGGGGCGATTTCTCGAGTAAGCTGCCTAGGGTGTTCATCAACCATTATTCTAGTAGTTTCTTGACCGCTGGGGGTGGGGTTTCTTTAACCACAGATGTGGAAGCTCCTTTTTCGTGCAAGATTGCTAAAACTTCAGATGGAGAGGGTGATATTTCTCCCTCTTGAATGCTGCCAGGTGTTGTGCTCAAGATATTTTCTCTACCTGCTTCATTGAGGGGGCCAATGAGGTTGGCTGTGACACCGGTTATTGCTTTCAATCTTGCGTCATTTTCTGCCATTTTTGGTATCGATAGGATGTGAATGAAGGTGGTTTGTTCTTGAGATTTCTAGGTGCAAACTATGATTTCGATTGCCGAAATCCCCACAGACGGCGCCAAATTATTTGCGTTGAAAGTTAATGAATACTTAGCAAGCAGATACAATCAAAAATAGATCAAAGATAAATCGTAATCGAATATAATCAGACCTAGAAATGTATATAATATCCTTTATTGCTTTTTCTGTATTGAGTGTTCCAGAGAGTAATAATGTAGAGAGAGAGATTCAGAGAGAGATAGAGAGAGTTTGTATTAGAAAAGGATCTACCCTCTACAACATCGGAATCCTCCTTTATATAACAGGAGGATCTCCTCGAGATAATAAAGCAAAATAATATAAAAACAGGTCGTGCGTCCTCGAGGGGACGACGACGATGAGACTTGTTAACGCGCTTTGTTCTGACGTTCTGGGGGCATACCCTCACTACGACCATTGTTTAGCCCAAGGTCGTGGCCACAGCAAGGTGCAGAATTTGACTCTATACATCCTTATCGAAAAAGAACACAATTAGCTCTAAACTAATTGAGGCTACACAAGAAAAATGAAGCTTGGAGTTCACAAAAGACTAAGAGACTATAGCTAAACTTCATAAAGCAACTCCCAATTATTAAAAGAGTTTACCATTAGCTTTCCTTAACAGCATTTCCTCAAGTATAAAGACTTACTGCAACCCATTTGACAAACATAAGATTAAAAATAAATATGAGCTAAAACCAAACCTAAATCCCCAGCATCTTCAGAGAGGGCAAGTTGAATAACACCCTTTAAATCATAAGTTGGGTGTGCTGGTGGCTTCACTACTAATGACTCCACTGCATTTTTGGTGGCTATTGCTGACATTTTCACAACCAACCTGCAATGTACAAACAAAATTTAATCAGAAACTCATAGAGGAATAATTTTTATCAGTATATAACAATAAAAACATGATTTTCAAGAATCTTTTTTGTCTTTCTCGGTGGAATTGAGTGGTTTTAAAGAAACATTGGAGCTGAAAATTGAAATAGCATAAAAGAACAATCTTTATCAGTATATAACAAAAAGAAAACCATGATTTTCAATTTTTTTTTTTTTTTTTTTTTTTTTTTTGCTTTTTTGCTTATGGGTGGAATTGAATGGTTTTAAAGAAAAACCTTGGAGCTGTAATTGCATGAGGGTGCCCTATTGCAGTGAAAGGAAAAACTTTAAACATGGAAATTTTGGGGTGCGAAAGGATTTCTGTAGGAAATAGCTTTACTGAGCTTAAGGCTTTCTTTGGTTGTGAGAACTTCGAGAAAATGACAAATATAGACCCTTATATTTGAGGGTAAGTTCAAAGTAGTCCCTTAAGTATACTATTAATAGTATTGGTCCTTCAACTTTGTGGAAATTTAATTTTGTTTTCCGTAAAAAACTTAACGAGCTCTGTCTGTAGATTTGATGGAACCATGATTAAAAAAAATTAACTTTAAATACTAGAAAACACCTCTGCTTCATATAGTTACCTATGATGAAGAATCGTAGCTTATCCGCCCAGCAAGTGTGACGGCGACTTTGCTACAGAACACTTTGCCAAATCGAGAATCTATCAAATCCTAAAAAAATGAAAAGAAAAAAAAACACTAGAGACAACAAAAAGAAAAATAGAAAAATTATACCTCCAAGGCTGCATCAACAATCGATATATACCAAAAATAGCAGAAACTACAAAAATTATACCTTTACATATGAGTTCCGGCTAAATCTCCTTTTTCTTACCGTTCTCATCAAATCTAACATATAGGGTTTCTTAAGTATTTACAAACTTAAAGGACCAAACTTGTTCAAAGCATACTTAAAGGATAAATTTGAACATATCCTCATACATAAGAGACCATTTTTATTATTTTCTTGTTCCTGAAAAGAAAAAGAGTAAGGCTTTTTTTTAAAACAAAATATCCTCCAATTATGTCAATTTGTTGTTGTTTTGGTCCATATGGTTTAACAGGGTGACTACAATAGCTTATTTTTCACATCCCTTTTAAGTAACATTGGTATATGCCTTTCAGAATATCAAAATTGTAAAGAAGCAAGATACAACATTCGATTGACAGATAATAAATAAATGTATAAAAACAAACAGATAAATGCATAAGCTTAGGCGTGATGATTTGTGGTTAAGGAAGGTGGGATTTGACTTTCTATATGATATTGCTACTCAATAAAATCATGCATTAGATAATATTGTTTTTGGTTGGTCACACTAGGAAAAACAAATAATCCCCACATAATTAATGCATTACTTGGTTGGTGGTATTTAATTATGCATGTATTAGGTTATAGTGGATCATCTATTTTATATAGGGTAGAATATAAAATAAGAATATGTGTATTAGCAATATAATATGGGAATTAATTATTATAACTATTTCTTATTATTCTTCACCATATGATAATCTCTTAATTATTAATCATCGCATAAGCAATCATTGTATTCCAATCTCAGATAACTAATATGTGGACCAAAAGAAAATTAATTTGAATGAAAAAAATTGTAACTAAGGGTGTGTTTGTTATGAAGGAAAATATTTCACTTGTCACTGCAGTCCTTCATTTTAATGTTGATTTTATTGAATTTGAAGATAAGAAGAGAAATTGGATGAGTTTAGATATTTGAAGGAACTTCTTCTCAGCGTTGGCCATGTCGAGAATTTTGAATGGTCCCTGTTTGTTGTTTTAAATATTTCGGAAAATATTTTCCTTATGAACTCATTTTCCTTATCATGATAAGGGAAAATATTTTTTAAAACTTCTTTTCAACTGTTCCCACCCTAACCAATCCACCCCATCCCCTCTCCAAAAAAATTTTTTTTTTTCAAATTTTAGTTTTTTTTTTTAGCCACCCTATTGCTCCCCACCCCCCTCCCCCCTCCCCTGCAAAAACATATTTTTACCTTAATTTTTTCTGTTTTTACAATTTCAAATTTTTATTTTTTCTGCACCACCCACCCCAACCACCTCCCCCCCCACCCGCACAAAAAAATAATTTACTTTTTTTGGTAATTTAAATTTCTATTTTTTTCGCGCCCCCTCCCC
>MU667895.1:15788-37518 GCA_026770625.1 Nicotiana glauca
ACGGGATGTGAAAGTTATTGATATTGTTCCCTTGCCGGGACTCAGTTATTAATTGTGTTGTTCCCTTGCCGGGACTCAGTTGTTAATTGTGTTATTCCCTTGCCGGGACTCAGTTGTTAATTGTGTTATTCCCTTGCCGGGACATTTCTTATTATTGTTTATTTCTCTAGCCCGTTTAGTTGTGATTGTTATTTGGGTGAGGAAGAGTGATAATGCACGAAGGGTCATTCCGTGTCATTTTTAATTATATTTGCATGAAGGGTCATTCCGTGCCATGGTTGATTATTTATGCACGAAGGAACATTCCGTGCCATCGTTGATTATATTTGCACGAAGGGTCATTCCGTGCCATGTTTTAACTATTATGCACGAAGGAACACTCTGTGCCATTGTTGATTATATTTGCACGAAGGAACATTCCGTGCCATGCTATCAGAGTTATGTGGGTAAAAGCACGAAGGGTGATGCCGTGCATTCTGTTTGATTGCTTTGGGTGAGGATGAGAGTAAAAGCATGAAGGTTGATGCCGTGCAATTGTTGGATTTCTTATTTTTGGTATTTATTATTGTGCCCATTTTTTTAATTACACTGATTGCTTTTATATTCGGTTTGTGCTCCCCATAGTATGTTTTCCCTCCTTCTTACTGTTTAGTTCGGTACTTCGTTTTCTATTGTTGTACATATATATATTTTGAACTGTACAGGTTTATGTGAGTGTCTGGTCCTAGCCTTGTTACTACTTCGCCGGGATAGGCCAGGCACTTACCAGCACATGAGGTCGGTTGTGCTGATGCTATACTCTGTGCTCTTTTTGCGCAGATACAGGTCGGACAGCAACAATAGCAGTAGTGCGAGTGTTGGTACTTCGATCATCGAGACACCAAGGTAGCCTTGCAGGCGTCCGCAAGACCCGTTGTCTCCTTTATTTTTGCTTTCAATCTGTTATCTCATGTATTCGATACAAACAGTTTTATATTTCTTTCAGACCTTAACATGTAGTTTATTCTTAGTGGTTCGTGAGTATGTGACACCAAATCTTGGGTAGAGGATATTGTTGAGCATTTCGTATTTATTTCAGACTTATAAAATTAGACTTTCGCAGTTATTGCTGTTATTATTAATGATGCTATAAATTGACAACAAAGTAGTTTTACTAATGGAACGGTAAGTAAGTTGGCTTGCCTAGCTACCACAAGCAGGCGCCATCACGATCCCGATGGTGGAAAATCCGGGTCGTGACATCGCCCTTCCAAGGAATCTCAGGAAGACGCCGCATAACAGTTCATCTTTTCTCACACTAAAGCAAATTATCTACATCCTTCTTTGGATTATCAATTCTCTTCTTAAAAATAATCATTTATAATTTATTCTCTTATAGGCTATTAACTCCCCGATCTTTAAAACTATTGTCAAATCTAATTTGTAAATTACCTACTAATAGGTAATAAATTTATAATTGCATCCATAATATATATATATATATATATATATATATATATATATATATATTACTAAAAGAAGAAAAAAATCTCCGCACTAAGCCAAATGACAGCCTCGCAATAGGCCACTTAGCATTTCGGGGCAAAGTTAGTTAGATTAGGTGATAATTAGTTTTTTTTAATTTAAATATTTTAAAAAATAAATTATGCATTATATGTGTTAATAAGTAGTTACTCTTTTTGACATTGAATTTAAACATACTGAACTATAGTTTTTTTTTTTTTTACAAATAATAATTTTTTTTATATATTTAAAATTATTTCTATTTTATGCTCAATGCCATATTTCAAGTTTGACACTCAGAATTATCTTGTTACAACTATCATAGTTATACAAAATTTTATCTGAGAAAATTCTTCTACCGATAAGGAATTCAACTATTATGCTAATGAAGACATTACTATAGATATTGAGGAACAGGCTGGCCTTCTAGTATTCCTTTAGAAATACAAGGCAAGTCTTCACTAATATAGATGCGTTATGTGCTAGAATTAAAGATGAAATTATTGAGAATTGTTATAATGTGTGAGTGACTTTGCTTATTATTTTATGATTGATAGTCAATATATAGTAATTTGTGGAATAGACTTCTAATTCATACTAAATGATGTATCATGATTATTCAAATCATCATGTAAACAATAAGTAATTATACTAAATAATATTATATGCTTTAATATAATTGTATATGTTATATTTATTTAAATTTTTAATATGTATGTCTACTTTATATTTATATTTCAATAAAATAAAATAAAAGTCTTTTACGATAAGTATTTATGTTTATTTTTCTCTTAAAAATAATTATAAGACCTTGATACTATCTTTTTTGGTAATTTAACACTCAAAAGTTCTTTTTAGAAAGATCAGCCAAATACAAATTGTTTGCCAAATGTTGCAAAAAGTAATTTTAGTGAATTGGCCAAACACAAATTATTATTTTTCAAAAATCCTTTTGGATAAAGCACTTATGAAAAAAAGTACTTTACAAAATAAGCAATTTTTGGCTGCTTGGCCAAACGGACTCTTAGAAGCAGTTTTCAAAAGTTTGATCAAACACTAATTACTGCTCAAAATTACTTTTCAAATTAATTAACCAAACACAAACTGGTTCTCACCAAAAATATTTTTTTTTAAAGTACTTATGAAATAAACACTTCTCTAAATAAACTGATTTTAGAAGCTTGGCCAAACGGGCTATAAATAAATAAAAGATTGAGCTGGTTACAAGTACTTGGGCCAATATACTCAGAGTGGTGTTGGTTCCTACCATTCCCACTATCATAAATCGTAATAAGAGAATTTTGTAAAAGACGGATTTTGAATTAAATTAAACCGAGTATAGTTTATTAAACCGAGTATAGTATAATTAAACTGAGTATATTTTTTTTTTTAAAAGTACTTATGAAATAAACACTTCTCTAAATAAACTGATTTTAGAAGCTTGGCCAAACGGACTATAAATAAATAAAAGATTGAGCTGGTTACAAGTACTTGGGCCAATATACTCAGAGTGTTGTTGGTTCCTACCATTCCCACTATCGTAAATCGTAATAAGAGAATTTTGTAAAAGACGGATTTTGAATTAAATTAAATCGAGTACAGTTTTGGAATCAATAAGTTCTATCAAACTAGGGGTGGCAAATGGGCGGGTTGTGCTGAATTTGGGCGGGTCAAAATAGATTATGTCAATAAATGAGTCATTGGCCAACCCAACCCCAAATATATTTGGGCTAAGATGGTTGGGTCTAGAGGGGCTAAACAATGGGTCATAACCTAACCCGCCCAACTTGACCCATATTTAGAACCATGTTCATTTTGCATAAAAAAGCTTTTTACCTTAAAATGTGTAAGTTGAAAATATTTTTGAGGGCGGAGGTGGGGTTTGGAGGGTTGGGGTGGGGGATAGGGGGTGGGGGTGCAGAAAATAAAAAATACAAAAAAGTCTTTGATGTGGCGCGGGGAGGGGGTTGCAGAAAAATAAAAGAATAGAAAATTGAAAATACAAAAAAAAAAAAGTAAAACTGGGGCAACTAAGTAAATTTCTAGATAAGTTTTGTTGAGATCCGTTTATTTTGGGTGAATTTCATGGGTTGTATTTGGGCTGCTTAATGAGTCAAAATGGAATATAAAAAATAATGGGTTAACTTAGGTTCAGCCCAAATTGACCCATGAGCTAAAACATTTGTAGCCCAACCCATTAATCCCTAGACGGATTGGGCGGGTTGGATGAGTTTGGGCTCAAATTGTCACCCCTACATCAAAGGAGAAATTAAAAAATTGCCAATTTTACAAGTGGTCATTCAAAAATAGCCATAGTTTCAAAAGTAATCTAAATACAGCCACTTTTCATGTAAAGATAAATATGAACGAAAATACTGTTCCAAATCCAAAAAATTATTCCATCATAAGTATATTGGAACTCCTGCATATTATAATGGAGTTTCTGCACAAGTATACTGGAACTCTAGCATATTATGAGGGTGTTTGGCTAAGTTTATAAGTACTTTTTGGCTTATCTATGCGTTCGGTAAAATTAAAAGTGCTTAAGTCAAAAAGCCAAAGCCATAAGTTGGTCTCCCCCAACTTATCAAATTTTAGCTTATAAACACTTTAGATTTGTTCAAAATATTTACTATTTTATCCTTAAAATACTTCTTTTTAAAACAAAACTCTTCGTATACTCAGCTCTTCAGCTGCTTATTATAATTTCAGCACTTTGCTATGGTGGTAAGCAACCTCCACTTCCAACCAAGAGGTTGTGAGTTCGAGTCTCCCCAAGAGCAAGGTGGGAAGTTCTTGGAGGGAAGGATGCCGAGGGTCTATTTGGAAACAGCCTCTCTACCTCAGGGTAGGGGTAAGGTCTGCGTACACACTACCCTCCCAAGACCCCACTAAGTGGGATTATACTGGGTTGTTGTTGTTGTATCCAAATACGTAACTGATTATTTTTTAAATCAGTTTCAGCACTTAAAAGTGCTTTTCAGCACCTAATGCTTATCGGCTACTCTAAATAAGCTAAAACAGGCTCTATTAAGAAGTTCCAGTATAATATATCGGTCGGTTGTAATATGCTGGAAGTTCATACACAGGTGCTCCAATCTCTAGTATATTATGCTTGAACTTTCCGTGTGTTATAGTTCCAGCATAATATGCTGGAAGTTCATACACAGGTGCACCAATCTCCAGTATATTATGCTGGACCGGTCTCTGTTTCAGCAAATATGACTATTTTTCAATAACTTTATAAATGCTAACTATTATTGAATGACCCGTCCGAAAACTAACTAGCCCATGCTATTTTAACATACATCAAACTAAGTGATGAATTTAAGGGAAGGATCAAGATTATTTTTTGCCAGCTAATGTTCATGGTTTATTTTATTAATAATAATAACAAAAATTTGAACAAAGAAATTTTTAGACCAACAGCATTTTCTTTTATTTCTTTTGTGCAAAACTGTGCTTCTACAATTCTAACATCTACATAAATAATTCTGAGCCGTGCTGGCCGAAACTTCACTATAAATTATAGTAATCTATAATTCCAACCCCCACAAAAGGTTTTTTCTGTTTTAAATTCTAAGATTAGATCATCTTAAAAACACAGTAGTATTTTTTTTATATCCATCACACGTTTAAAAAGTTTTTGATACCGCAAACCAACCTCAGCCCACTGAAAAAAAGATGTCACCTTTCCTCCGCTGTTGTTGATTAATGATTACAATTTTCTCCGCCCCAATTGGAACAAGGAATGAGGGTCTCCACTGTCCAGCCCTTGCATCACTGTTGCATGACCAAATACGACCCTTTAGGTCATCTGTATCACCTTTACAAACAACTAAAGCTCGAAATCCTGTCTTTTAAGACCTGGCTACTGCTATACTATGTTATTTAAGCTGTATACGTTAATCACGCGGATCTAGAGGGTTAGCAGAGGAATCTAAGATTTAAATTTTATAGGGTCAACTTTTAAGATTTTTGACGGTAAACCTATTGTAATTTTAAAGTTATGAGTTCATATCTACTATTTATACAATTTTAATAAATTTTTACTCCGCGTCGAAAGTTATGAGTTCAGTTGAACCCGTCGGCAACACACTACATACGCCCCTGTAGAGGGTTTGTTACGGGTTTATGTGAACCTAATAACTTTTTTTTTTACATCGTATATATCTATATCTATACTATTCTATATATTAAAAATACGAAGAGCTTTAGCGAAATGTCGCTCGTCTTTTTTACCCTTTAAAAATAGAATATATATTGGAGAAAATTGTAATTTAATTTACTTTCCTACTATTTAGAATTTTAAAATTAATTCTCATTAATATACTTGGTCTAATATTTAGGACCTTTCTTAAATTGAAATTTCTCTTCGTTAGGCATTATAATAAAACCTTTAAATATGAGATGTCATACCCAAAATAACTAATGATTCTTTATTAAATGCGTAGTTTCTTTTGTTATTTATGTTAAGAAATCTAGGAATGTTTTCTTTTTTACCTTTTCTTATTTTAAGAAATTTTACGAATACTTTATTTTATTAAGAAAACAATTGGCTAAACATAGAATTAAAAGTAAATTACAATACGTTCCTCTAATTCCATGCCATCAAACTATGGTTAAAATATCAAATCATGAGAATGATAGTAGGGCGCCGACAAATGGTAGCCGTTCAAGCAATTAATTATAGTAGTAATTAATTAAATTAACAGCTAAATAAAATTAAAAGTAGAAGATGGAAGTAACAGAGAAGGAAGAAGTGGTATGCTAATCCTTTGCTAAGTGTACTTGTTTTGTTATTTTATGGCTCCCTCAACTAGGCTTCAATAGCTTGGGTGCTCCAGAAAAGATCTAGTTATTGACTAAAAGGTTCAAGACTAGAATGATAAATAAGCATATAATTTATTATAAGGAACAAAAACCCATTTTGTATTGGAGCAAAAGGATTTATTAACCAAATGAAAGTGGCTTTGGCTGTGTTGTATCCACTTTTGGGGACATAAGATTTGTTTTGGTGAAATAATTTAGACCTAGTTTAAGCTTCTCCTAATAGCATCTCCACTAGACTACTACTTTCTAGCCATGTGCTATTCTTCTGGATATCATCCTCCCTTCCCCATGCAAAGATTTCCCACTTATCCTCAATTCATTCTTTCAAAATTCCTTTGTTTTTAGATTTTTATAGCATTTAGAATTCTAATTTGATGAATTTTACCTTTAAATTTTTTAGTATTGAATTCATTTTGCGTTAAAATAATGGGGATATAAAATTTATATTTGTTAAAATTTTATGATATTTCACATATTTATATTTTTCATCGTAAAAATTAGAGGTGGAAAAATGGTTACAAGAAAACAGTTAACCACACATATTATCCACTAAAAATAGGTTGGCTACTAATTTTTTTTATTAAAACGGGTCAAATATGAATAGAACCATATTATCCATTTTCTAAATGGATAACTAATGGGTTTAACTTTTACATTTGTAAAACCTCAAATTGGGGATTCCTCAAATATGAAGATTAGGAATTCTCAAGAAATAATCATATTCACGGAGACATGGCTAATATAATTATACAGATGAATTTTATACATTACAAAATAGCTATCACGTTATTATGTTAGTAAAAAACCAATTAGATGTAATTATTTAAAATGGGTGTGGGTTGGTAAAAAATAGGTAATTAATATATTATGACGAGTTAAACTATATGGATAGTATAAAAATTATATATTCTCTCTGTTCTAATTTATGTGAAATTATTTTCTTTTTGATTCGTTAAAAAAAAAATGACCCATTTTAAAATTTGGTAACAATTTAGCTTAAACTTACAATTTCACCCTTAATGAAAAGCTTTTATAACCACACAATTACTCTGGATCCCTTTTTGGCTATTTAGAACCACAAAATTGTAATCTTCGTTTTTTCTTAAACTACGTATCCAGTAAAAAAAGTTCACGTAAATTAGAACGGAATCGGGTCACTTCTTAATTTTCGCATGCAATCTTATCTAGATTAACAGATTTTTCTGTATCACCTGTAATAATGGTTGATCATTCATTCAACTTTTTACTCCCTGCTGAAATCTAGGCAAATAATGAAGCTGGGAAATAAGGGGGACAACCATGCTTGGAGAAAAAAAAATTAGACATTTTTTTTAAAAATAGGGCCGGGTTTTAATAGTAATCATATCAATGATAATAACAATGAAAATAAGAAGCCGAGAGTAATAAGAACAATATAATGATGATAACAACTGAGTTTGAAATGGTGAGAGATAGGATAACAGAAAGAAAGGCATTGGACCACAAACATTGACAGTGAAGCTTAGTTCGTTATGTCTTGGATTGGACCCCATTAGAAAATAAGCTTTTGTTCTAATGAGGACTATGGTTTATAAGTGTAGATTAAATTAATAATCCGGAAAATTAACAAAAGTATTATATTGATTGTGGTAAACTTTCCAACCTAATCCACATAATGAATTTCATGGTCAGTGGATTTTGAAATCCCTGGAAAACATGTTAAAAGCTAACATGGAAATGGAATCATGTCTATAGCTTAGGCTACTTTAGGCCTTATTTTTGTTAATGAATGTTTAGGACCCCTATATGTTGTTTCTTTTTAGTGTAATCAATTTCTTGTTGAAGGTCTGCTTGAATTACTAGTAAGTGGGCATTTCGACATAAGAATTATAAAATTACGAAAAAAGAAAAAAAAAAAATAAGTGAAAATGGTATTTGAAAATTAGAATTATGTTTAGAAATGAATATAATTTTGAGTTATTTTTAAATTGTTGTGAGTGATCTGAGCGAAAATTTTGAAAAACGGTTTTATTTCAGTTTTTAAATTTTTTGAAAATTTCCAAAATTTATCTTCAACTGAAAATTGAAAATTTTATGGCCAAACACTGATTTAGAAAAAAACAAAATAGAAATTCCTGGCCAACGGGCTCTAAGTGTGTTGCATTTCATTACCACGGCAAGGATGATAGAGATTGAATGAAAGTGAGAACTAGGTTCAAAGTGAAGCTATAGTTCCAAACAAAAAATAAAATTAGTTGTGGTTTAAACCGAAGCTACAATTAATTTCAATTCTCATAGGGCTAAAAGGGCTAAATTAGTTTCTCCACCACATCTTACTCTTGTTATTTCAGTCAATTAATCTCTTGTTACTTTTAATTGATATCCTTTTATAAAGTTTAAACAATTAAATGTGAACAGTTCACATTTAAATTGAAACGAGAGAGAGAGAGATGGCCCTACCTAGTTATTGGTTTGGGCCACTTTAGAAAGTTTGGGCTGGGATCTTTCACTACAGGATATCTCTCTAAGTGGCTATCGCACAAAATCGGCCCAATAGAGAAAACCAATGAGCCCATTTCAAACATAAGAATATATAGCCGCCCACCTAATCTCTTAAACAATAAATAGCCGGTATATATATATATAAAAAATTCACCTATAATATAATCATATCTATATATAATCAATGTACGTATATTGACTAGAAAAGAAAAATATTGAATCAAACGAGCTATCTGTGTTAATGAGAGCGGTCCAGTATCGTGAGGCCCAAGGGAATCAAAGAATTTGCACGATTGAGAGATGTGTATAGCAAAAGGGATTTTTTCCTAACTAAACCTTATTACCAAAAATGTGCATAGTTTGTATATTACCCGCGCAGTCCACACTTTAACTATAATTTATATACCAATCGTTTATTAGGCAGAATCTGCCATTTATTGCGCGCGAAAAATCAGCCACGAAATCTGGGATTGATTTATTCCAAATTAAATTCGAAATTTGAAACGTAAAGGAGATCTGGAAGCTGCGTAATTTTGAAACGGAGAAGAGATTTATGTTCTTCAACTTCATCTTCATCTGTTCTTCCATATATTTTTCACCATTGATAGCCATTAAAAAGCTTGAAAGCTTTGAATTCAAATTTGGGTTTTCAAAAATCATTATTTGTTTGGATTGTGTGTTGTTGAAAATAATCAGGAATATGATTTAGAGTTTATATCTCAATTTTGAGGGGTTTTGGTGAAGATTAGACTTGGTTTTGACTGAATTTCAGATTGAAACTCGAAGAAGAAGAAGTATTTTCAGAAATTGTAGATAATTATAGATAAATTGTAGATTGGGAAGACTAGAACTTCTATAAATATTCTACAATTATGTCGAAAATGCCAGTTATGCTACAATTGAAATGGAATTGGGATATTAAAATTCAATGTATCCAATTTGTAGATATCTTGTAGATAAATTGTAGATTATTTGTATTCTGATTGTAGATGCATTGTTTTCTGTTTTCACAAATCCAAAACGACTAAAGCTTCTACAAAATCTTCTGCAAAAAACAGTCTATAATTTATCTATAATTTTTCTACAATTCTACAATTTATGAAAATATCTCTTCTTCTTCTTCTTCTTCGAGTTTCAATCTCCTTTCTGCAGCCAGACTTGTCTGCAAGATTAGGAATTATCGTTTGGTTACAGAAATAAAAGCAAAATGATAAGTTTCTTGCTTTCCGAATCCTGAATAGATACAAGCTTTCAACTAAGATGGCGTTGAAGTTAGGTAGGAGCTTGTCTGACCTAAGAGATCTTGCTGCTACTGCTTCATCTAAGGAAGAGGAAATTGAGTTCGGAAGCAAGCTTTTCTAAAATTCTGGCTGTTTATAGTATAATGTATAGACAAAATCAAGTTCTCCATATGTGGGGAGGGGGGGAAGTGGGAAGATACGGTCCTATAATAGCGCCTAATATAAATGCACCCTTAATTTGTCACGACCCGAATTTTCCACCATCGAGAGTCGTGATGGCGCCTACTGTCGGAGCTAGGCAAGCCATTCTATACAATATTTCTACTATTTTCTTTTAAACAATTATAACAAACTGAAATGATAATCAAATGCGGAAGACTTATAAATACTTAAATAACTGCAAACGGAAAAAATGCGGAAGTTTTTAAAATTTACTTCTACCCAGTACCTGGTGTCACTACTCACGGACTACTACAGAATACTACAAATAAGTCTGGAAAAAAAAAAATACATAATGTTTGCCTGATACAAGATGAACAAACAAAAGTAAAGAAAGGGACTTCGGCCTGCGAACGTCAGCTAGGCTACCTCGAGAGTCCCTGGACTGAAGATAGCTCCCAGAAAATCCTACCGCTGTGGTCGGTAAGCTGCGTCCGGATCTGTGCACAAAAAGGCACAGAGTGTAGAATCAGCACAACCGACCCCATGTGCTGGTAAGTGCCTAGCCTAACCCCGACGAGGTAGTGACGAGGCTAGATAGGACCTACCGAAATCAACGTGTGCAAATATCTATATATATGTACAACAATAGAAATAACAACAAGGGAATACCAGTAACAAAGGGGGAAAGGGACATGTTCGGGGAGATACAGTAAAGAACAAGTCAACAGATATAACAATGCAACCATCTCAATACTATAGCTCGTATAAATATATAAGTCTAAGTGGACGGCGCGCCACACGATCCCATTTATCATTGCATAAGTGGTTGGCGTGCCACATGATCCCATATTATAATTCATAAGTGGTCGGCGTGCCACACGATCCCATATTATAATTCATAAGTGGTTGGCGTGCCACACGATCCCATATTATAATGAATAACACTAATAATCTTTCCAAAGGAGGTCTCATTAGGGAAAAACATCAACATAACAGTTAAATCCGGCAAGGGAGAATTCAATTGTAGCAGTCTACTCGTCCCGACAAGGGAATCATTACTTCACAAACTCTTTTAGTTCATTTCGTTCTTATCCAACACTTTACATGGAAGTTATCAATTTAACAAAGCAGTTGTGTCATATCTTTCGAATTAAAAGCATTTACGACTCACGGTCATGCTAGACACCAGTGTATAGATACTCGTCACCATGCCTATACACGTACTCGATCATTTAGCAAATAGCAATCAAAACACTCTAATCCTATTCCCTCAAGTCAAAGTTAGATCAAACACTTACCTCGGTCCGAAAATAGCAATCAAGCCTCTAACACCGTCGTTCCTCTAGAATCTAACTCCAAAACAACGATATCTAGCAATAATTAGTTCAATATTATCAATAATGGCTCAAAAATACAATCCCATAGCCTAGAAATAGAATTTCCATCATTCTTCCAAAAATAGCAAAATCCGACATCGGGCCTACATGGTCCAAACTCGAGGCTCGGACCAAATTCCAATCACCCATAACCCCACGAGTTCAAATATATAATTTGTTTTAAGATTCGATCCCAAATTGAGGTTGAATCACCCAAAATTTCCAAAGCCCTAGTTCTACCCCAAACCCTTAATTTCTATCTTTAATTCATGATTCTAGGCTTGGAATAAGTAATTAGATGAAGAAATAATGAGGAAATGAAGTTAAGATTACTTACCCAAAGAGTTATGGAGGAAGGGAAGCTTGGAACTCGTCAATGGAGGGTGAAGAAGGAAGGTCCGTGTGAGATTTTATGAAAAATCCTGTAATGATACTGTTTTGGGTATTTAAAAGCACTGGGCAAAAATGCTCTATGCGGTCGCGGGGCAAGGAGTGCGATCGCATATAGTAGAGGTGATAATGCTCTGCGATCGCGATGGGACAAATGCGATCGCGTAGAGGAAATTTTGGGCTTCTGAGGTAAACACTATGCGAACGCGGAATGGGTATGCATTCGCATAGGGCAAAACTGGACCCTTGAAGTTTAAACTATGCGATTGCATAGAAGAAAGAACTGGGCAACAGCAGACAGCATTTTCTGCAACAAATTCCTATTCCAAACCATCCCGAAGACACTCTCGAGCCCTGGGGGCTCCCAACCAAACACACATACTAACTCAATAACATCCTACGAACTAGCTCGAGCGATCAAATTGCCAAAATAACATCAAAATCAAAGAATCAACCCCAAAACTCAAAATTTTTATTTCAAAGTTCATAACTTCCAACTTTAGCCATTTTGGTCCGAAACACGTCAAACGACGTCCGATTTAGACCAAATTTTACGGAAAGCGCTTAACGCATATTTAAGACCTGTACCGGGCGTCGGAACCAAAATACGAGCCCGATACCTATATTTTCTAGCTCATTTTCATTTTTATTTTTCCTTAATAATTTTAGAAAATAATTTACAGAAAAATTCTTTTACTGGGATTCTGGACCTCGGATTTCGACTCCGGGCATATGCCCGAGTCCCATATTTTTTTACGGACCTCCCGGGACCGTCACATCACCGGTCCGGATCCGTTTACCCAAAATGTTGACCAAGGTTAACTATATCAATATTAATATCATAATTCTTTAAATTTTTCACAGAATTCATATATTTTAACATAAAAACTTTCCGGCTTCGCGCCCGGACTGCGCACGCAAATCGAAGCAACTAAAAATGAGGTTTTCAAGGCCTCGAAAGCGCGGAAAAAAGGGAAAAATACGGTGATGACCTCTTTGGGTCGTCACATAATTATACCCCTAATTTGAATTATGGTATATAAATGGTAATTTGGTATACTGAAATGTAATTAACACAAACCTTAAACATTAAGGGTAATAAGGTTTTATATATGGTATAGGAAAAAATGCTAACTTCAATGTTTAATCTATATCTATCTATCTATCTATCTATCTATCTATCTATCTATCTATATTTATATCTATATCTAGCAATCTATATTATTATAAAAACACGAATAATTTATGTCAAAATGTTGGACGACTAAAATATCCTCGAAATATTGATCGACTTTTATAACCTTAAATATTTATATAACTTGAGTATACAATTATAAATCACGTAAAGCTGGAATTCTTTTCCCATTTAAACTACACTTGACAAGCTTACAAAGTTGATTTTGGGTCAAACTAACTTGGAATTTGCAATTAAATATATCACTTAATTAATTAATAAGTGTTTTAACGTGGATATGAAGCACAATTATTGAAGAAAAAGAAAAATCGAACATAAATTGAGAATTCATTATTGTGACACTTTGAGAATATTTTGCTCACGAATATTCAAGACTGTTGTAGCTACCCTTTGTTTTAAAATGTTATTAAATTTTGTACATATGAATAACAATTCAGAATATCTAGTCAACTAAAATTTTATAATTTTTGATACGCACTTCGTAATATTTCACACAAGATATTCTAAACCTCTTTACCTCTTTACTTGAATTTTCTTTTATGTCAAGGGATTTTAACAACTTATACATAATTAAAGAAATTTAGTTTTGCTCTATTTGTAAATATAATTTTCAAAAGAAGAAGATTTACCTGAGTCCCTATTCTTTAACCTTTCTCCATCACTAAATATATTCGTGTGTCGCAAGAACATAGAGAATAATTTATATTTATATTATTATAGAAATACAAATATTTTAACACTAAATATTAACGACAAAATATTCTTAACATATTGATTGACTTTTATACCCTAAATTATTTCTTTAAAGAAGCAATATGTTATTGGATAAAATTGTAGTATTGAGTATAATTCTTTTAGGACTTTACATCATCACTTCCAACGTGCTTGCTATAGAGGATAGAATTTCTAATTCTTCTTGGATATCAACACCTCAATGCCAACTTTCCTTGTACAAGATAGAATCCTAATTCTTTCCTTCTAAAGATTTCAAGTTTATAATACAAGTTAAGGAGTGTCTCTACTCCTTTGTTTTAATAAGTGTCTCTACTGCTATATCACTCCCAAATATAAATGTTTTACTACTAATATTTTTCAAGTCTTTCTCGGGTTTGGTGAGCAAGAATCTAACGGCAAATAGATGAACACATGCAGTCTGAATATTCTATGGGAATTGAGTGAAAATTTAAATAGCCTGAAATTAATTATATCTTTTAGTTCCCATCACATTAGTTATTTAATTAAAAAAACATTTTATTTATACAAAACATTTTTAACAGATTTTAAATCCAAAAGGGTGACTTTTAATTTCTAAAATTTGAGTCAATTGTTAAAATTCGACTTTCATTGGCTTTGTAAAATTCTGGAAATTTTTCGTTACCATTCCTGCAATAATATAATTGAAATAATTAAATTTCTTAAGAACAGTAATTACCCTATCAAACCCAGTATATTTCATTGTACCATGTTTTGCAATCTATTTTGAATATTTATGTACGTATTGTTATTATTATCGTGCAACGCACTTTCATAGAGACTAGTATTATATTAAAAGCTGGAAGGCCCTTAGCGAAATGCCGTTCGCCTTTTTTACCCTTTAAAAATAGTTTTATGTTGAACAAAATTGTAATTTTAGTTACTTTCATAATATTTAGGATTTTAAAATCAATTAAAATTTTGTATATTAAATCTTTCCTTACTAAACTAGGTAAGAAAACCTCATATTTAGGAATTTAAATCAATAAATATTTTACCTTATATAACTTATACTAATTGAACATAAATCCTTTCTGATGCAAACGTTCTTATATGGTGACTTCAATTGATTTTCAATCAAAAGCTTAAAATATGGGAACATAAAATCATATATTAAATTAAACGTATTTAATACAATAACGTCTAAACTAAAATTGTTTTAACGCAAAACAATCAAATATGCATTTTAAATATTCTTATTTTAGCCAAATAAAATATTTAATCCATGTTCAAATAAGCACCCAAAATTATTATGTGATGTCTTATATAATCATATTAAATAGTAAATATTTAAATTTTTATCTTTTAAAAATAAATTTCATATTGAATAAAAATGCAATGTAAATAATTTACTAATATTTAAGACTTTAAATTTAATAAAAAGTTTTCTTATTAATTTAATTTGATATGTAAAAAATTCAAATATTCAGGACTTTCAAATGAATTATATATAAAAAATGTCTAAATTAATGTGTACACACATTTAGTGAATTCAATAAGTTTTTATAGTTATTTGTTCGTCCTATAACTTATGTTTTATTGCCCTCGCACGTTTTGACAGAGTTATATAAATCATAAATTCTTTTTTCTTTTTATTTTAACGATTAAAATCTCACTACATGAATAATATTGAAACCTTTGAACGAATATAAATTGAGAAAACATATTATTCATATTTTTAAAATATGTATTCGATAAATCTTTAAAGAATCAGAATAAAAGCCTATACCTTGTTTGTGTCTTCTCGAATGAACTTGAGAATAGTTTTAAAAAAAAAATTAAAATAATCTTAAATCTTCAAGGGCTATGCATTCTCATTGAAACTAACAAAAAAGCACAATAACTCATGAAATAAAATGACAAAACTATAAAAATGAAATATAAATAAAGGTGAATATATTGAATAATATTTGAGGATTTTTATGAATAAAGTTTTTTCTTTTATTGTATTAGTTATAAAGATCAATAGTCATCAATTTCAAAAGCTTATACTTTATTTTATAACTAAATTTAAAACATATATAATTTTCTTACAAAGTATTACTCATTAAGACGGGGAACACGCGCAATGCGTGTATACTAAGACTAGTTATTCAAAATAGGGGTGTTCATACAAACTCAAAAAACTGAACCAAACCGAGCAAAAAAATGATACGTTTTGGTTTTGAATTTAAAAATCGATCAAATTTGGTTTGATTTTGATTTTAATCAGAAAAAAAATCAAACCAAACCGACTATAGGAGTAACTATTTCAAATTTATTATTACACCTATATATATGTATATACAAAGTTTTAATTTTTTTTGGTAAATGTTAATAGTTTGCACTTCTAATATAGTTATTTACCTTTACATTCTAGTTTGATTGGTATTTTCTTTTGTTTAGTGTAAGAATCCATTTCGTGTTAAAAACAACATATTTTTAATTGAATCCTTAAATTATTATCACTATTTGATTCAATTATCATCAATATATCTTGGTAAATAATAGATTTCTCAAAAGGACAATTGATTTGATAGTGTTACATTGAAAATGTGGTCATCGGAATATGTGTTTGGTAGTATATGTCTTATATTTAAGAAAAAATCGACAAATAACCGAATAAACTAAAAAAATCGACAAAAATCGAATCGAGAAAACCCGAATTAATTGGTTTGGTTTGGTTCTAATATTTAAAAAACAAAGACTTACGTGGTTTGATTTTTTTTTTAGGGAAAAATCGATCCAAACCGAACCATGAACACCCCTAATTCAAAAAAAAAGTGTTATAAATAGAATTCTATTTAAGGTGAATGTCTATATTTTAGGGTTTGTTACTTGGTGGCTAAGTCATTTTTTTCCTATAAATAGAGAGATTAAGTTTCATTGTAATTGACTCCAAATCAATAAGAATTCTCTCTCCCTACTTTTCTGTGCAATACTTTTTTTTTATTTCATAACACGTTATCAGCGCGAGACTATAACTAATTGAGTAGAAGCTTTGGGATTGAGCATAATAATTGTCAATTGTTCCATGAACTTCCTTTGTAATTAAATTCTGGATTTAAGGTAAGTGTTTTACCATATTTTTCTCTTTTATTCTATAACTTGATTTTAAATACAAGCAAAGACAATAAACTTTGATTATAAATCTAATAGAGTTTGTGAGAAATTATAACCACCCGAAGTAGTAATATTTTTATGTCTTGTCATAATCAAATTCATGTATGATTATGGGCAAAGAAGTAGAAATCCGTCCTATTGAATTTGTTTCATACTCATTCCCTTAAGAGAATGTGATAACAATATGTGATAAGTCTGAAAAAGATAAAGTTATTAAAGGTATCAATAGATGTGAACGTGGTAATAGATGAAATTATAATCGTCATCATTGAGGTAATGAGAATAATAAGGATTCTCAAAATAATCTTTCACTCTGTGAAAGTAATATTTATCATCAATTTGACATGAGAGTCTGTAAAGAAACATATAAATGATTATGGTTCATTCATGATGTGAATGTGATAACATGTGATTTATTAATACATATTTATTTTTGTAACAGTATGAACGTGCTAGTGGTAGTGAATATACCATACTTGCCTCTAGAATGAGGTTTGAGATGATATAAGAAACTAATGTCACTATTATGGCATAAAAGGTAATTGGTCACATATTTATTGTACGCCAAAATATTTTGGCAATGTGATTATTAAAGGACAACGGTAATGCAAGAAAAAAATCTTGCATATAATTTTGATCATAACCATAGTGGTATAACTTTCTCTTTAAAAGAGATATTCACCATATAGATGTTGATGAATACGTGGTACTACAAAATTAATTGAGAACTATGTAAGAGCCAATTCTACCATTTTAGAGAAACACAATTGATTTTCAATAAGATATTGTGGTGTAGTAAGTCTCAAAGAAACTTATTCAGTTTCCAAAATATACGCAAAAATGGTTGATTCTATTGAGACTACAAATAAAAAAAAGATTTAATATCTTCTATTACTACAACATGTAGAGGGATGATATGTATGTGAAAATACGCCTTTATTCTCCAGTTTGTACTATAAAAATAAAATAATACCACAATAAAGTGGATGTTTATTGATATAAAACCCATATCATTATAAACTTGGAGTATATTGATAATTGCACATGTCATAGTGTAACCTGAACTTTATCAATATTGATAATTTATTTAGTTAGCATAATTGATTTAGCCATATCATCTTGTGATGACCCCTTTAGGTCATCATTTGTTTTAAAAGTCAAATCTGCGTTCTGAGGCCTTATTTGTCTCACCTCAATTTACTTGCACAGTCCGGTGTATATTCGAAAATCCTACATGTGAAAATGTGAGAAAAATGTAAATTTTACCTTTAAAATAAAAATCTAGGTTGACTTCGGTCAATATTTTGAGTGGACCCGGACCCATGATATGACTGTCCTGTAGGGTCCGTAGAAAAATATGGGACTTGAAAATATGTCCGAAATTGAATTCCGAGGTCCCTAGCTGGAGAAATTAATTTTTGAATTTTAACTGAAATTATAGGAGTTTTTGGAAATTTAACGATGTTTGAATTTAATGGTATTGGTATTTTGGTTCCAAAGCTCGGTACAGGTTTAATATGGTATTTGAGTTGTGCCTTTAAAATTTGGTAAGAAACGGAGGTCATATGACGTATTTCGGACCATCAATTATAAAATTTGAAACTTTAAGAGTTCTTGAGATTTTTCTTTGTTTTGATGATAAGCCCGTAGTTTTAGGAGTTATTTTGATAATTTGATCGCACGAACAAGTTCATATGATATTTTCAGGTTTATGTGCATGTTTGGTTTGGAGCCCCGAGAGATCGGATGAGTTTAAGATAGGTTTTGGAATGTTTTGGACTTAGAGATCTCTATTATCTTAACTGTTTCAGGTGCACAGGTGTTTTATTCTTCGTGTTTGTGAAGGAACTCTTGTGAACGCAAAGTGTAAGATTTTTCTGAAGGTAATTCCTTCTACGCGAATGCGAGGCAGGCACAGGTCACGAACGCGAAGCGTTGACGGCGTTACTCTTCGCGAATGCGACCTGTCTATCGGGAACGCGAAGGCCTTTCTGGCAGGGAACAGGGGGAGGGGGAATATACTCTAAGCAAATGCGACGATTGGCTCACGAACGCAAAGGTCAGGGGGGCGAACTTTCGCAAATGCGCATAGTATCTCGCGAGCGCTAACGCTCTTTTAACCAATGCTTCGCAAACACGACAGGCTTCTCGCGAACGCGAAGAAGACTTGTCAAGTGAATTAAAAACAGATTCTTGGTCGGTATTTCTTCAAAATTTCATATCTCTCTCCCTAAAATCTGACCTTGGGCCATTTTTGAAGAAAAGTTTCAACACTAAATCATTGATACAATTGAATTGGAAAGAGGAATCAAAAGGGAAAGCGGTATTTGAGGCTTGAGTTTGGCCGTGGAATTCGAGGTAAGTATTTGGCCTAACCTTAGCTTGAGGGAATAGGTGTTGTGTCTTATTTGCTATGTGTTAGTGTCGAGTACGACGTACAGGTGAGGTGACGAGTATCTATACGTTGGTGTCAAGCATACTTGTGGGTCTTATATTAATATTGCGGTGACTTTACTATGAATTGTTCATGCCTTAAATTGATGATTAGCACTGTGAAACAAGACTTATGATAAATTTCGGGTAATTGACCATTGTCGAGTTTCGATTCAAGTTGAGGTTTATTTTGTGAAGACTATTGAAACTAGATTGATTATAGTTGATTCCCTTGTCGGGATGATATTGATCCTATTGTTGACTCCCTTGCTGGGCCATGATTATGAGAGAGTAAAAGCACGAAGGGTGATGCCGTGCCATGATTATGAGAAAGTAAAAGCACGAAGGGTAATGCCGTTCCATTTCTGTTGAATCTATGGTGAGGATGAGAGTAAAAACACGGTTGATGTCGTGCACTTATTTCTGCTTTATTATTTCCGTTGCTTCAAGTTTGATATTTACTTGGTTGCTTTACTTTATCACTGTCATCATCTGATATCCCCCTCTGGTTATTTCCCTTTTTTTTTATTATTCTATTTAGTCCTTGTTATTTTTGCTTCTCGTATATGATTAAATTGCACATGTTTATATGGTTGTCATGTCCTAGCCTCGTCACTACTTTGCCGAGGTTAGGCTCGATACTTACCAGTATATGGAGTCGGTTGTACTAATACTATAAATCTTTTGTGCAGATCCCGGTACTGGACCCTATGGACCGTAGTTTGAGGTTGCTGCCTTTAGTCCAGTGGAGACCCGAGGTAGTCCTACAGGAGTCTGCGGGCCTTTATGTCCCCTTCTATCATATTTCCTTCGTTTTTTATCTATTTCTGAGACAAACTTGTATTTCCTATTTAGACTACTATTTGTAGTATTTGTGGACAGTCTGTGACATTGTGACACCAGTTCTGGGTGGAGTTGTATTTTGGATTTCGTACTAGTATTTAGTTAAACTGTTAAATTTCATTCTTTCGCATTCTATTCTGCTGCTTATGTTATGTTAACTTGTAAATTGCTAAAATATAAAGTAAAAGGGTAAATAAATTAGTAACGCTGGCTTGCCTAGCGGATTCAATGATATACGCCATCACAGTCTCAAGGGAGGGGAATTTCGGATCGTGACAAGGTGATATCAGAGCTCTAGATTGCTTAGGTCTTATAATTCATGGACAAGCTTAGTAGAGTCTGAGACATCAATACTGAGACGTCTATGCTTATCCCCATAGGCTACAGAGGTTAGGAATGACTTCACATTTATTCTTCTCTGTCATGCGATTTGATTTCTCAATGCTAATTGAACTTCTACTCTGTTCTTTCGCAGATTGTGAGAACACGTGCTTCTTCATCTGTTAATCAGCAGCCCGAGCCCCAGTGGCAGCTCCTACGAGGGCATAAGACGAGGCCAAGGTCGTGCTAGAGGCCGAGGTAGTGGCAGGGCTCACCCAGAGCAACAACACTAGCGGCGGAGCCTCAGGTTGAGTTTGATGATAAGGTTCCAGCCCATATCGTTCCAGCAAGACCAACTCAGGTCCTAGAGGGGTTCATCACTACCCCAATACTCCAGGATGCTCTGGTCCGATGCTATGATCTGTCTAATGGGCCTTTTGGAGAGTGTCGCCTAGGCAATATTACTTCTTGTAGTACTGGCCGTCTCTCAGGCTGGGGGAGGAGCACAGACTCCCACTACCCGCACTCTGGAGCAGATGGTTCCCCAGTTATAGACTTCAGTAGCTCAGCCAATTGGAGTAGTTCAGTAGGGTGTGGTAGCTCAGACATGTAATGGAGTAGCTATGTTTGTTGATGCTTTGTGGAGGTTGGACAGGTTCACCAAGCTCTTCACTACTACCTATGGCGGCACATCTTCAGAGGATCCCCAGGACTATTTGGACAGTTGTTATGAGGTTCTATGAAACATGGGGATAGTGGAGACCAATAGGGTCAATTTTGCTACTTTTCGTCTATCACGTATTGCCAAGACTTTGTAGAGAGATTATTGTTTGGCTAGACCAGCTGGGTCACCGGCTTTGACTTGGGATCATTTCTCTCAGTTATTTCTAGAGAAGTTTCTTCCTATCACTTAGAAAGAGGGCTATCGAAGGCAGTTTGAGCGTCTCCAGTAGGACTCAGTACGATACCCAATTTATTGTTTTGGACCGTCATGATCTTATTATACTTCCCACCGAGAGAGAGAGAGAGAGAGAGAGAGAGAGAGAGAGAGAGAGAGAGAGAGAGAGAGAGAGAGAGGGAGAGAGGGAGAGAGAGAG
>MU667895.1:59587-87316 GCA_026770625.1 Nicotiana glauca
TTAATAAAATGCAGTAAAGAATTTTTTTTTGGGGGGGGGGGGGTTCTTCCCTTTTGGTTGGTTCCCTGTGCAAGGCTGTTTCAGCACTTGCGCATTTCTTGTCTCTTTCGAGTTGCACCTGCTTCTTGCGTGGTTGCTTTTAATTGCATATGTTTTAACTTTCAAACAAAGAACAATTTGTTAGTTTGAAACGGCGGTTGGTTTTAGGGCCTTGAACATCTCAATTGCTTGATCCCGACCCAGTTTCCATTGAGAACTTTGAGGGGGAATCTCTTTTCAGACTAACAGGACTCAACTTTTAGGATTTCAAGATGACTCGCCCATGTGAGCTCTGACCTTTCACTTTATTCTGCTCTTAAGACCTTTGTCTTTGACTTTCTTTCCTTTCCAATGTCTTTGCTTTGAAAGCATCAACCACCACGCTAGTCGGGATTGGCCTGACGCACCCGCTGAGGTTGGGTATTTTCTTTGGCTTTTGCTAGGCGAAACCCTATAAAATCAGTCCTGCCACCTTTTCTTTGTAATAGTCTCGGAATAAGAGTTAGAATGAAAGGGATTCAAAGAAGAAGTATATAAAAGGCAAGCATATGAGTTTGAAGAAGCGTCCCTTTCGGGGACGAAGAAGGACTTATCTAGGGTGCATGCTGGCTTGAAATGGACATGACATGCTTCTTGGACTGGATGCCCGACCCCTACAAACTTTCCCGCTTCTTGAGAGACTACTGATCCGTATTTCGAAACCAGGGGACCTTGCCAGGATTCTTTTAGTGGTGAAGTATCTTCTTTTCGGCCGACAACGCCCTTTGCGGGTTTTCGCCAATCGACCTCTCTCATTTCTCTTCTCACCGTTGCCCGGTAGCGCTCTTTGCGAGTTTTCACTAAGCGGACTCTCTCATTTTCAATTTCTCTACTCACTGTCGCCTTATGGTGCCCGAAGGTTTTCACCGATAAGACTCTCTCATTTTATTTCTCTCAATCAAATTCCAACAATGTTGCTTTCAATTTCCACGGCTTTACCAATTGATCAGAAGGACTTGAACAAGGTTTTGGGTAAAAAGGATTTCGGACGGAGGTACAACTTTGGAACCATTTTGGTGGACTCATAACGGAACCAATATATCATCGCCCCAGTTTCAACTTTTGGGGGAATTGGGATTTTTGTTTTGGTGTGACTGAACCCCAGAGAGAGGCTGCCTACGTATCCTTTCGGAATCAAGTCAAAGGTAGTTCAGGAAAATAATTTTCTATTTTTTTTCTTTTCTTTTTCTTTTTCTTTTTCTTTTATTTTATTTTTTTTCTTTTCTTTTTTCTTTTCTCTATTTTTTTATTTTTTAATAGTACTTCTGGGTTCCAAAGAGGGTTATCAAAGAAATGTAACCGGCTCAAAGGGTTTACGAAGGATTGATAGTGTTTGGGGTAGCGGGAATGAAAGCCTTCGTCATCTCAATTACACAAAAGCCATTGCCGCAAGAGGTCTAGTCATAGTACCTTTTTACTACATCTGCATTGACTGCTGTTTTAGGATCATTTCCCTCGATGTCTCCCAGATATAGTGCTCCTCTCGGCAATATCTTTCGAATGATATATGGACCCTTCCAGTTAGGAGCAAATTTTCCTTTTGCTTGATGGTGATGGGGAAGAATACGTCTTAACACGAGTTGCCCCACTTCAAAATTCCTGGGACACACTTTCTTGTTATAAGCGCGGGCCATTCTTTGTTGGTACAACTGCCCGTGACAAACTGCGGCCATTCGTTTTTCATCAATTAAGGACAATTGTTCCAGCTAAGTCTTGACCCACTCACTATCCTCAATTTCTACTTCAACGATTATCCGGAGTGAAGGGATTTCTATCTCTACGGGTATAACAACTTCAGTTCCATAGACCAATAAGTATGGGGTTGCTCCCACCGATGTGCGCACCGTGGTATGATATCCAAGTAATGCAAAAGGCAACTTTTTGTGCCACTGTCTGGAGCTTTGAATCATCTTTCTCAGAATCTTCTTGATGTTCTTGTTGGCTACTTCGACGACACCATTGGCTTTGGGCCGGTAGGGAGTGGATTTTCTATGTGTTATTTTGAACTGTTCGCATACTTGTTCCATCAAACGACTATTCAGGTTGGCAGCATTATCTGTGATGATGGTTGCGGGAATGCCAAAGCGACAAATAAGATTAGAATGCACGAAATCTACCACAACTTTCTTGGTGACTGACTTAAGAGTGATGGCTTCAACCCACTTCGTAAAGTAGTCAATAGCAACCGGTATGAATCTATGTCCATTTGAGGCTTTTGGCTCGATTGGTCCAATGACGTCCATGCCCCAAGCAACGAACGACTAAGGTGCTGACATAGGATGCAATTCAGTTGGTGGCGCATGAATCAAATCATCATGCACCTGACACTGATGACATTTTCGGACAAAACTAAAGCAGTCCTTCTCCATAGTTATCCAATAATATCCCGCACGAAGGATTTTCTTTGCCTAAACATACCCATTCATATGAGGTCCACACACTCTTGCGTGTACTTCGTGCATAATTCTCCCAGCTTCCTCGGCATCAACGTATCTTAACAAGTTGAGGTCCGGGTTCCTTTATACAAGACATCACCACTCAAGAAAAAATCACTCGCGTGCCGTCTAATGGTTCTCTTTTGATCTCCAGTAGCTTGCTCAGGGTATTCTTGCATTTTCAAAAACCTTTTAATGTCATGATACCATGGATGGATGGTGGGTTCCACTTCAACCGTGTTACAATAACCATGCCTTTCCTTGATTTGAATCTCCAACGGATCAATATGGGCATTGCTTGGGTAAGGCAGCATCGAAGCCAGAGTGGCGAGTGCATCCGCTAATTCATTGTGACACCGGGGAATGTACCTGAACTCTGTCGACTTGAACCGCTTGCTGAGATCTTCCACATGTTGTCGATAGGGAATGAGCTTAGAATCCCGGGTCTCCCACTTTACCTGGGCTTGCCGAATGATCAGATCAAAATCCCCCATGATTAATAACTCTTCGACGTCTTGGTCAATTGCCATGTTCATGCCCATGATGCAAGCTTCATACTCAGCGGTATTGTTCGTGCAGAAAAATTGAAGCCTAGCCGTAGCCGGGTAATGTTGACCAGTGGGTGAGATCAAGATTGCCCCAATTCCCACGCCTCTAGTGTTTACCGCTCCATCAAAGAACATTTTCCAAGCATGAGTGTCTTCAAAGACTGCTTCAATTGAATTTACCTCTTCATCTGGGAAGTAAGTACTCAATGATTGGTATTCTTCGTCAACCGGATTCTCAGCCAGATGATCTGCCAATTCCTGGGCCTTCATCACCGTGCGGATGACATAGACTATGTCAAATTCAGCGAGCAAGATTTGCCATTTTGCCAGTCTCCTAGTGGGCATCGGTTTCTGGAATATGTACTTCAAAGGATCCAACCTGGTTATGAGGTAGGTAGTGTGAGCTTGAAGATAATGTCTCAGCTTTTGAGCAACCCACGTCAAGGCACAGCAGGTTCTTTCCAACAGAGTATATTTTGCTTCATAATTGGTGAATTTCTTACTCAAGTAGTAGATTACATGTCCTTTCTTCCCAGTTGCATTGTGTTGCCCGAGAACACAACCAAAAGAATTTACCAATACCATCAGATACAAGAAAAGAGGTTTCCCTGGCTCCGATGGGACCAAGATTGGAGGATTTGACAGATATTCTTTGATCTTGTCGAAAGCTTCCTTACATTCGTCCGTCCACTTGACTGCTGCGTCTTTTTTCAACAACTTGAATATGGGCTCACACATGGAAGTCAGCTGAGCGATGAATCAGCTGATATAATTTAATCTTCCTAACAAAATCATCACATCCTTCTTAGTTCTTGGAGGAGGCAAATCTCAGATAGACTTTATCTTTGTTGGGTCTAACTCGGTACCTCTCCTGCTGACTATGAAGCCTAGAAATTTTCCCGACGGAACTCCAAATGCACATTTAGCCAGGTTCAGCTTCAGATCATACTTGCGCAATCGTTCGAAGAACTTTCTCAAATCTCGAACGTGGTCATCCTGAGTTCGGGACTTGATGATTACATCATCCAAATACACCTGTATCTCTGGATGCATCATATCATGGAAGATGGCGGTCATGGCTCTTATATAGGTCGCTCGAGCATTCTTCAGACCAAATGGCATAACCCGATAACAGTATGTGCCCCAAGGTGTGGTGAAAGCCGTTTTCTTTACGTCTTCCTCATCCATCAACACCTGGTGATATCCTGCTTAGCAATCCACAAAAAACTGTATCTCATGCTTGGCGCAGTTATCAACAAGGATGTGGATGTTAGGTAGAGGAAAATTGTCTTTAGGGCTTGCCCTGTTCAAATCTCTGTAGTCCACACACACCCGGGTCTTCCCATCTTTTTTCGGAACTGGGACTACATTGGCCAACCATGTAGTGTACCAAACTACTCGGATTACCCTTGCTTTCAGCTGTTTCGTGATTTCTTCTTTGATCTTATCACTGATGTCCGTCTTAAACTTTCTCTGCTTTTGCTTAACTAGGGGGCAGCCGGGGTAAGTTGGCAATTCGTGCACCACTAGATCAACACTCAGTCCTGGCATGTCATCATATGACCAAGCAAACACATCTTTAAATTCGAACAAGAGTTGAATTATTGCATCTCGGGTTTTCTTATCTGTGTGAATGCTTATTTTGGTTTCCCGTATTTCCTCAGACGTACCCAAGTTAACCGGCGCAGTGTCATTCAAGTTTGGCTTAGGTTTGTTCTCAAATTGTTCCAATTCTCAATTTATTTCCATAAAAGACTCTTCTTCATCATATCCCGGTTCTTGGTTCATTATTTCACAATTAGACAACATGGTTGGATCTGGGCGTGAAGTCCTCAAGCATGTCATGTTATTTAAAGCCGCGTTATTACAACTGAAAAGAAGAAATAAAAACAAGAAAATAAAGAAAATAAAAAAAATAGAGAGACAAATGAGAAATGAAATATTGATTTCATTTCTTGGAATTGGGAAGATAACAGGATTTACATTCGGAATTTAAAGACAAGAAACTAAAAGAGACATCCGAGTTACACCCTGGGATAACTCGAGATGCAGAAAAAGGAGCAGGACAGGTATACCGGGACTCCCACTTGATCGGGAATGGCGTAGCCTTCCAATTTTGAAGCTTGGTGCTTGGTCCCATGTATAACACTTCAGCAGTGCTAGTGCACTCTCTCGGCTGAACCATATGGGTTTCATATAGTACTTTTCTCAATTAGCCACATATTTCCTCAATTTCTTTAGCCGTAAAAACCTCATCATCTTCCTCTTTGCTGTACTTAGGCTTGACAAAGGTCTCATACAAGTGTAGCAATGGCTGTGGCAAAATCCATCCTTCCTTCTTTCTTTCATCTGCCCACTTTTCATCATCTGGGGTAGCATGGAAACCTATCCCGAAGAACTTTTCGGCCGTAGGCAGAGTTACAGGCTCAGATATTCCCTGTAGATATTTTCCAAGTCTTTTTCCAGGCCTGAAACTGTGTCGGATCATTTCTTTGGCCACCATAATCGAGGCGTTGGATAGGAAAGGTTGCGGGCAAGGGCTTCCTTCTTCATGCTGATCCGCCACCACAACTTCAAAAGCTTAGTAGACTATGTGCTCACTACCCTCTCTCGCCTCTAGGCATGGGACAGATGGGTCCCGATAGATCTACTGTTCATCTTCTCCATGGACCACAGTCTCCTGATCCTCATACTCGAACTTCACCATTTGGTGGAGGATAGAAGGCACATCTCCAGCGGCATGGATCCAAGGTCTTCCCAGAAGGAAATTATAAGACGTATCCATATCCAACACTTAGAATGTCACCTCGAAGTCCACCGGTCAATGGTCAAGATTAGGTCAATTTCTCCGATGGTATCTCTCTTGATGTCGTCAAAGGCTCTCACGCAGACATTATTGGGATGAATTCTTCCAGTTCCAATTTCCATTCTTTGAAGTGTGGAGAGTGGGAAAATATCAACACCCGAGCCCCCGTCCACCATGACTCGCTTTACATAATACCCTTCACACTTGACAGTCAGGTGCAAGGCCTTGTTGTGAGCAGCTCCCTCTGGAGACAAGTCATTTTTGCTGAATGAGATTTGATTAATAGCAAAGAACCTTTCCTCCATCCTCTCAAGTTGTTCTACTGAGGTTTCAACCGGTACGTGGGCTTTATTCAGAGTTTTCATTAACACCTTTTGATGCTTCGGGGATTTCAACAGTAATGACAGTAAAGACACATGTTCAGGACATTTCCGCAACTGATCGACCATTTCGTAGTCAACCATTTTCATATTTTGGAAGAAAACCTCTGCTTCCTCAGCACTCATAAGCTTTTTAGGCGGGAAATGCCTTTTGGTAGCACTATTCACCTCTTCTATGTTTGAGTACTTTTCACCGGGAACATTTTCTGGAAGCTCTCCCAAGATCTCTTTCCCTTTGTACGTGACTATTTCCTGACGATAATTCCATGGCACTGCAATAGGGTTGGTCACTAGCCTCTGTGTTACGCGTCCAATAACCACTGGCTCACTCAGCCGAGGTGGTTTAATTGTCCCCCGCACCACATAGGCTTGCTTGGGTACGTAGACTTGTGTTCCCTTTTTCACTTCCATTTTCTTTGGAGAGCTCACAATTAGCTGCTTTTATTGTCGACCTCGTGGGACGTAGAGGACTCCATCCCTGGGAGATATCAATTCTGTTCTGGTTTTAACTTTCTTTTCTGGTTTCTTCTCCCCTTTTTCTTGCTTTGAGACAGCCTTTGGCTTCTTTTCTGCGTCAGCAATAGCAATGATGGCCTTTAATGCCGAATCAAACTCCTTATCCTCACAGATCATTCCAATTACAGGCCCATTATTGTGGGCTGGCAATGGATTGTTGGTCATATTTGGGACTTCCTCGTCCCTCAGTACTATCTTTCCTTGTTCTATCAAGTCTTCTACAGCCCTTTTCAATGTCCAGTAGTTTTCTGTATCATGTCCCTTAACTCCTGAGTAATAAGCTCATCGGACGCCCCGCTGATAGGATGGTGATTCTGGGTTCTGCCTGTTTGGAGGTATGGGCTGCAGCAAATTCATTTGAACAACCTTCGGGAACAGATTGGAGTAGGGTTCACTGATTGGTGTAAAGTTTGGTCTCCTGGGTGGTTCCCGAGGGCGGAAGTTATTCTGCGGTGGTCAAGGATTATAGTGGTTCTGGTGGGGAGGTTGATTTCTCGGGAGTGGAGCTTGATTCCTATTGGCATGCGGCTGCGGCTAGGCAAAGGGTTGAGCATTCATGACTGCATAAGGTGGGGGAGCAAAAGCCACATCATGGCGAGGGTAGTAATGTTGAGGGGTTCTTTTAGAAAACATGGGTTTGGGAGCACGATTCCTCCTTGCCCCTGACGCTGCCATTGACGTTTCTTCTTTCTTCTTTCCCTTAGCTTTTCCTCCAGAACCGCCTTGAATGGCTTGGGAGGTTGCTCTGATGGCTGACTGGCTCAAGATTCTACCCGTCTTCAAACCATTTTCTACCATCTCACCAATCTTGATTGACTCTGCAAAAGGTTTTTCCATAGCCGACATCATGTTCTGGAAGTAATCAGCTTCTCTAGCCTGAAGAAATACAGTGACCATTTCCACTTCATCCATTGGGGGTTTCACCCTCGATGCTTGCTCGCGCCACTTAATTGGGTATTCTCGAAAACTATCTGAGGGTTTCTTATTTAGGTTCGCCAGGGAGTTCCTATCTAGCGCAATGTCTAAGTTGTACTAAAATTGTCGGACAAAATCTCTGGCCAAATAGTCGCAAATGTGCCATCGAGATATGTCCTGATCCATATACCATTCTGAAGCTATGCCCACCAAGCTTTTTTCGAAATAAGCCATTAGCAACTCCTCTTTTCCGCCAGCCCCATGCAATTGGTTGCAATACTTTTTCAGTTGAGCAATAGGGTCGCCATGCCCGTCATATTTCTCAAACTTTGGCATTTTGAATCCCATGGGCAGGTGCACGTGAGGGAACATGCACAAGTCATTATAAGAAACACTCTTCTACCCGCTTAAACCCTGCATATTTTTTAGACTCTACTCTAAACTCCTCATCCTTTTCGCCATCTCATCTTGCTCAGGCATTTTCGGAGTTTTGTCTTGTCCCAGTGTAAACTCATACGGGGGTGGCTGGGAATAAGTGTATGTGGGATATTGAGGAGGATCCGCTTGACAAATAGGACTTTGGAAAGTGAAGGCCGAGGAATCAAAAGCGGGCCTTGATAGTGAGGGTTGTGTGGTGGCGGAGAATGCTGGAGCGGTAAAAATGTTGGGGGCTAATCCTGATGTGAACACCTGGGGGCGTACCTCAGAAGGTGTTCCTATAAAGTGAGCAAACATGGTAGGTTGTCCCAATGGGGTATTCGGATGACTGATGGGGATGTTGGAAGTACCCCAGGTTCTAGGGAACAATTCAGAAAAGCGAGGGATAGCACTTGGAGGCTCCTTGCCATTGGTCCATGCATCCCGCATCTCTATGACTCGGAGCCGTAATATCCTATTTTCTTCAACTGTAGCAGACTCAGAGGCCGGGATCCCTGAGATGGGGCTATCGTCGGTGATGAGAATTGGTGGTGAAGTCATTTCGGACGATATTTCTACACTGCCTTTTGATCTGGTAAAGTACCGATGCGATGCAAGTTTACCACAAACCAACCGCCGTTTCTATAAACCTAAGATGGAATTTGACAGCAACAAACGGTTAGTGCGAGACAAGTAACAGATAGGTAATCGCACATTGGGGTCTGATGCGCCTATACAGTTAAATGAATGTCTACATGTTTTCCACGGTTACATGCGTCATCCCAACTTTTCTCCCCATTTCTTTTCTTCTGATTTCTTTTCCTTGATTTCCTTTTGCTTTTCTGGTTTTCTCTCATTTTGATTTTTCTTTCCTCTCTATTTTTCTTTTCTTTCTGGCCCTATTTTTGTGTTTTCTTTTCACTCTTGTTTTTCCTTTTATTTCCTTCCCTCGTATCTTCTTTCTCTTTTTTTTAGGGAATACGGTCGAATCCTATGGAGATTGCCTATGTATCATGACCCCATATGAATCAGACCAAGCGTAGTTCTTGCAGATTGGGAATTAAATAGACTAAACCCTTTTTTTTTTATCTTTTATAAAATTCAGACCATGAAAGCTTTAAGAAAAACATTTTTGATTTTTTTTACTCTTCTTTTTTTTCTTTCTTTTTTTTTCGGATTTTCTAAAAAATAATGCTTTAAAAGAAGAAAGGAAAATTTTTTCGGACTTTTTTTTAAATTTTTTTATTCTAATTTTATTTTTTTGAAAGAAAGACTTCTAAATATTCCTTTCTTTTGATTGGAACTTTGGAAATTTTAAAAGTAAAAAAGAAAGATTTTTGTTTGAATTTTCATTTATTTTCTATTTTTCCAACACAAAAGAAAAATATTTTCTTTTTTGGGTTTTGAAAGTTGCCTCTTAATTTTCGTAAGAGGGACTTTTACGAAAATGTTTTGGGTTTTGAGCAAAAATATTTTTCGGACTCAATTTTTTCAAAATTTGTATATTTTTTTTAGACATCTAAGAAGTATTTTAATAATTTATTTTGACCTAAAAGGAAAAAGTGGCTATTTTTCAAAAATCTTATTTAAGCAAACAAAGACTCGGTTTTGCAGATACGACCTTTCAGCGCTTCCGGGAGGAAGATTTTAAGGCTGTGCCCGCCAACCATTTAAAATGACTCAGGGTGGCTGTTCCTGCAAAAATGGCCTTCCGGCGTCCTTTTGGGGACATTCAGCTTATTTTAACAAGAATGACATCACCCGACTTATTTACGATAAAAATTAAAATTTTGGTATTTTTGGCTATTTTTTGCAAAAGGTTGGTTGGACCCGATGAGGGTTGCCTACGTATCTCACATCCGGTGAGAATCAACCCAGCATAGTTCGGTTAGCTTTGACAAAAACAAAATGTATTTTCAAGAAACAATTTTTTCATCATTTTTTCAAAGATTTTTCATTTTTCAAAAATCCGGCAGCATTTCGGTACTATTTGGGCATTGGGTTTTTTTTTTCAAAACAAATAGTTGCCCTCACTAAGTCCTAACACTGCTATTTTTCTCAATTTTCACTCATTTAGACAAGCCGGCCAACATGCAAGGCCAAGCAAATAAACGTGCAAGTAGCACGTAAGATGCATCAGGATGGTCTTTTTCATTTCAGGTCACCTGTCCTAGACGGACCCAACCCCTGTGTTGAGTCCCCTAAATCAAATGCACATGATGCAAACAAACGTCCTACTAGGGATCCGGCATGAGTTTTTGTTCTTCTATGTTTAAACCCTAGGTTTATTGGTCTAGACCTGGCTTACCCGAGCAGCCAACTCGAGCCGAGGGGGAGGCAGCGTACCGGGAATACAGAAGCTCCGCCGGCTTAGCAACTTATGCAAACCTCGTTCTAATTTGGGAAATACTCTAAACACAAGAGAAGCTACACGAAGTGCACCCTTCTCCATAATGTAGAAGAATCAAAGAGAGGAAGGGATTCGCGATAGTTTATATATACAATTTCAAGCAATATCAAAACGGTAAAATATTTAGCACATATAACATGGAACATGTAGAAAAATCAGATAAAGCCAAATATAACAATTGTACTAAGCTCGAATTCTTGAACCCTGAATCGAAATTCTGGGTTTGTTTCCCCAGCGAAGTCGCCAGAGCTGTCACACCTCCGTTTTTACACACCTACCCCGAAGGACAAATGTATAAGGGAGTTTTTCCAATTAAAGTGACGTTATTCGAAATGAGATTATTTATTTATTTATTTATTTATTTAGAGTCGCCACTTGGGATAGGATTGGCTTTTGGTGTCCCAAGTCACTGGTTTAATTGAATCCCAAATCGAGAAAAATTTCGACTTCCCAATTGGAGTCTACGAACCAGAAATTCTGAATAAGGAATTCTGCTGACCCGAGGAAACGTGTTAAGCACCTCGGATCCCGTCGTTCTAGCACGGTCGCTTGAATTATTATAAATGGCTAAAATTTGATTTTTGTACATGGTATCCTATAGTGCAATTTTAAAAGTTATTTACCGCTTTTAATTAAATTTCTAAGATATTGAACGTCGTTTAAAAATATGTTTTTGGACCACATCATATGAAATGCACCCGGATCCTCGACACATTTTATTCAACATTTTGGGATTTGGATTTAGGTCGTATGAAATGCACACCCATATTTAGGAAGGTAAAATTATTAAAAGACGAGCCTAAAGCAACTAGCGTATTATTAACTTTGCGGGAGGCCATGAAATTTACTAAATGGCACGTCCTGAGGTCTAAAATATTTTTAATATAATTAAGAGGGCCGCGCAATGTATGATTTTTGTCTAGCGCGGCACACCTCATTTTTATTTTAAAGGGCAACCTAAAGGAACTACGATTTTCTATTGCGTATTGTCTCTAAAAATAAAAGAAGAGGCCCTAATGTAAACCCAGAGACAATGTCAAACAAACCAGGATCAATTTCAACCAATACACTACCCAAAACAGCTGGAATAAGCCCAAAACAACTCGAAGTCACCCAGGAAAACTTCAGCAATCAGACTCTAAGCTAGAAGATGCAAGTCAACCACTAAAATCGAGCTTAACCTAAGAAATTTCAAATAGAATAGTGTTTTGGAGTTTTGTGTTATCTTTTTTTGGTTTTGGAGAAGCTAATGACCTAATCTAAGAGAAGAATTCTTCAGAGGCTCCAACTAACTGTTTTTGGATTTTGGTTTTGTTTTTTTTTAATTTTAAATTTTCAGAGGTTCCAGGCTTATGAATAATTTTGGGGAATTTTCAGATTTGAAACTTTGGGAATTTTCAGGGATTCCAAAACTTTTGGAGGATTTTTTCAGAGTTCAAAACTTGGAAATGAAGGCAATGGGACTATCTTTTATAGGCAAAAAAATCAGGGGAAGCTCCTAGATTTCCCTCACCCCTTTTCCCCCTCTTTTATTTTTAGTTTTTATTTATTAGTCTCTAAAATTTTGGCTTGTTGCCCAAGTTACTGCATTGAATTTCTGAAATTTTTACTAAGGCCCTATTTTAGAAGATTCTAGAGGATTCTAGCTTTAACTACAACATTCCTATCTAATTCTAAATACCTAGATTACCCCTGAATTTGTTTTAAAATTACTAACCTAATATTAAACTACACTTTACCCTCTTTTAACCTTAATTAAGCCTATCAGCTATAACCAAACAATCTACTTAAATAGGGTTAACCAAGCAAACCCTAAATCAAACTAGGTAGATTAAATAAACTAATTAACACTGACTAACAACAACCATAAGGGATTACTAATCAGTTCAAACAAATACAAACAAAGCTCAAACAGGATCGACTAAAGAATTAAAGGCTATAAAAACATATTCGAAACAAAAATTAAACTAAAACCTAAAACTAACAACACATGATGAAACAAAATTAAACTAAAAAAATGAACAACAATTATACAAACAGAACAGATATGGAACCCAAAAAAAATAAGAATAAAAAATAGAAAAATTCGAAAAACTTACTGAATTTGGGATTCGACCTTGACTGAACTCAGGTTTGGGTCCTCAAATAATGTTATATACTTGTTCTTATTAAGAACAACACATAACATTATTCCAGAAACCAAATCGAGCACTGGCATCCTCAAAATATTGAACTCTTAAATGGCGAACCCTAGATCCGGAATTTGAAACTTATCAATTGGATTTGGGAAAAATAACTTGAGGATTCAGGTAGGGGAGAGGGCGGAGTACGTGGTATGAGTCTGGTAGGGTTTGGGTGTCGGCGGCGCCTAGGTTTTGGCATATTCGAGGCGTTCCAGTGATTTTCGAGGAAAACCAATGGTGGCATAGGCATGAGGAGGACGAGGCATAACTTTGGTGTTATTTTGGAGTGATTTGGGGTGACCTCCGCCGGACACGGTGGAGACGGCGACACGAACTTTGAAGATTCGAGGAGCTGGAAGGGGATTTGAGGGAAAATATGGTGGGATTCGAGATGAGGGGGGAGATGAGGTTCAGGGGTGTATTTCTGGGGTTCATTGGAGCATCGCTGCCGACGGAGGCGATTTCCGGTCGGCGGCTTGTGGCGGAAGGTGGTGGTGACATTAGGGTTGGGTGTTTGAGGGTCTGAGAGATGATAAGATGGGGGAGGTAGGTCAGGTCCGACCAATTTATATCTAGTGATCATTAGTTTCGAGCCATTGGATCTAGTATCCTCGACGGCTGAGATCAAAGATATTGAAACGACGTCGTTTTGGTCGTGGGGGGGGAGGGGGGGTACTGGACCGGGTGCAACTTGGGTTGGACGGGTATTTGGGCTAATTTGGCATGGGTTTTGGGGCACATTTGGGCTGGGATAAAAAAATTGGCCCAAAATTAGCCAGCCTATTTGACCCTTTTAAAAATTCTCAATTTCTTTTATTTATTTTCTCTTCTTTTCTTCCTTATTTTTTTTAGATTTTATTAAGTCCAAAATTAAAAATATACAAGATCTGATTTAATTCTAAAATTAAAACTAATTAATTCTCAAAAATTAAACAAATCCTAGTTTAAAAAGAAAACTTAAATAAAAATCAAAACTAAAAGTAAAACAATGCAAAGGGACTATTTTGTTATTTTCTCTTTTTTTTTGTGATGTTAAAAATGTTAAAATGAGGTTCTAAATGCAAGTATGCTATTTTTTGTATTTTTATGAGTTATATCAATTAAAAATGCACAAAAATACACACAATCACAAAAATTATGCAATTAATTCCCTAAAATTCAAATAATAAAAGAAAAATCCTATTTTTAATGAATTCTATAGGAGTAATTTAAGCGAGGAAAAAATCACGTGCTCACAACTATCTTTACTCATTATTTTTTTTTCTTTCATTTTTTTTCGTGGTTCTTCTTCTTTTATTCTTCAAAATTCTGCACCTTTTCTCTATTTCAATGGTTCCACTCAAAAACCAAGCCACCACCCCACACTTTTGCTCTTGCATAATTTCAATACCATTCAAGTGATTACGGGAGGTACAAGGGTTCAAACAACAGGCTATTCAAACAATTGGGTAAGGTACGCAATGTGGTTGCCAACGAAACAGGCTTACAGGCTCAACGAGGTTAACTAAGATGTATTGCATTCTGGTGGGTATACTCTATATGTCTGACTCAACAAAGAAATACCTATATCACTTCTAAAATTGAGTGAAACTACTATTTCGCTTTGCAAATATACAACGCAAGTTCTAGGCATCAAATGTGAATCATGGAATACAGTAAAACTCACACACACATGGTATATGACTCACTCCGGATTGATTTATCAAGACATTCTCTTTTGAGTGTTCCAGTTAGATACAAGCATGCAATTTTAAGACACTTTAACAAGATCCAACCATTGAGACTAAGCATTACACTCTAGTGTCTTTTGTGTTCAGGTGTATCAATGTTCAGGGTTTCTCCTTTTACTATAGCTAGTAGCCTATTAATCCTAATCTACAAACTAAAAAGAAACAAAAACTACCTATACCCGGTTCAAGCTAAAACCTTGGAAAAGAACTGCGGCCCAAAGAAAAACCAAGGGGGAGTTACTACACTACCTAAAAAAAAATCTTTTTGGTATTTTCTCTAGACTAACTTCCCTCAAGAAAATTGTCTAAAGGATTTGTCATCAAGAAGAGTCTCTATATTCCCTTTTTTTCTCGACTTAGTCCCTCAAGAATCCCGCCGAAAGAGATCCACCGCCGGGACCAGTCACTTACCTATTTTAACTTACCTAATGACTATTACTCAAAACACCACAATAATCAAAGCAAACAAAACAAAACAAAATCAAACATTCAATTGTTACTATTACATACATACAATGAAGTATCTCCCATCCCACACTTAAAATGAAGACATGTCCCTATGGCTTAAAAATTTAAAGAACAGAGAGGTAAATGAACTCCCTGAAGGATCACTCCAGATCAGAGACGGTGTCTGGGTTCACATTGCAAGCACTACCCAGAGCTCTCAACCAGCCTAAGAATTTCTTTTCTGACTTCACCTGCCGGTCAGCCACCGCATCTACACGGGTACCCAAATTAGTGAATGAGGTACGCAACCGAGCCATCTCCTGCTCCAAAGCTGTCAGGCGTGTACTACGATGGGGTTGTGATGGGCCGGCCTCTTCAACTCTCGTAGGCGGTGCAGCCTCAGCTGCCTCTACATCATCATCATCTGCGTCATCATCCGAGTCATCAACATTCACCATCGGCTATATCTCAACTATGATTTTTCTTGCTAGGAACGGGGCTTTCAGTGGCAATTTCCCATCAACTCTAGGGTCTTCAGGTACCCTAGCAATCCGACACAGCTTGGTAACAAGAGAAGGGTAGTAGAGGCCTTTGAGTAACTCCGGTGATCTAATAAACATCTCATCATGGGGGAGGTGGGACATATCAAAGTCCCTATGGCCATGAAACAATAGATTGCAGACGCCCGTGGTAGATTGACATCGGTAGTATTGCTTGAGGGCAACAGGCGACTGTTGATAATGGTGAGCCAACACTTGGCCTCCCAATTGAGAGATTGGGATTTAAGTGTGATCCTGGGCTTTATCCACATATCTTCTCTATCTGGCATACAGATAACCTCAAGAAGAGTTCCCCACAAGACACGTGTTTGGCTAAATATACAATAATCATCAGATTCTCCCCTGAACACTGGCAGTCAGTATGCCTTGCGGATGGCCTCGGCGGACGCATTTACCTGTGTATTACGAATAATAACAACTCCATTCTCATGTTCCGGACAGTTCATGTAGAACTCTTTGACCATCCAAACATTGGCCTCCTCCGGTGCCTAGAAGAAGATGTCCAGCTGACACCTCCTCAACTCATTGAAGATGTTTGGGCATTCCACCTCTATGGCTTGTCGGTCAATATGCACCTCATGGAGCAATTTCTAAGCGGCCTTAGCATTGTACCTGTCCTCTGCTAATTTGGAGACAAAACTAGTGATGTCAAACTGTAGTGAATTGGCTTGCCCCTAGCTCGTGAGGAGCTTCCCGGTCCACTAGCGGAGGATTCGGTGTTGCGTCTCTTCCTAGATGAGCTCATTGTACCTGTCAAATAGAGAAACGCCTATTAGTGAGTGTGTGAAATGTGTGGCTATGGTCGGTTACTCAGACTTCACTACAACCATGTCACATTAGCCCTCTTATAACTCCATTGGGGCAATTCCCCAAACACCTTGTGGGCAAGACAAATTCTACATACACATAGCCCTCATGGGTACATCAATGCCTCCTCCAAATCAAAGATTAAACTACACCGTCACACCCCACATAATGTCATTTAGCACCCACAAACATCCACCTTCACATTATGAACATAGCCCCTTCACCAATCCGTCCCAACAACGAAAGTCAAAAGACAAACAAGAAGAAACTAACAAAAATCTACACAAAATTACTACAACATTACAAAGCTAGGCTAGATATTACAACAAAATACAAAAAAGAAAAGAGAGAGGGGAAGTGAAAGATCACGTCTCACCGCGGTTGTCACGACCTATTTTACCATAATAGGTCATGATGGCGCCTAACACCATTGTTAGGCCAGCCGATGCGGAAATGTGATTAATAACTCATTTTACCTTAGCCAATAAATAGTTATACTAGATATTCGGACATAAAAGGTAAGACTAGTAAGGATCATAAAATGCTACAATAGCAATACAACCCCAAAAATAAATGTCTACTACTGTGTGTGCCAGGACCTGGTGTCACAAGCTACGGGCGACTAGTAGAATGTACACAAAAGAATAATACACTATCCTACTGTCTGAATCAGGATAGACAGAAACAAAAGTACAAGAAAGGACTTCTTTGGTTGCGGATCAGCATGAGAGAGAAGCAACTCACCGTAGAAGTCCCCAACTATGCTCACTGCTGCGTACCAGGAAAATGCCCAGATCCACCTGCCTCAAAGCCTGTACATTTAAGTACATAAGCGTAGCGTGAGTACATAAACCACATGTACTCAGTAAGTATCCCGTCTAATCTCGAAGAAGTAGAGACGAGAGGTCGACTTGATACTTACTAAGGTCAAGATAATATAATATAATAAGGTGATATGTACAGCAGGAAGGATTTCTAATAACATTGGTTTAATAAAAGAGCCATATTCATGTCCTTGTCATAATTAAATTGCATGTTTTCCCTTTTCATATCAAATGTGTGATCATGTCATAACTAAATGCAAGCATATAAATCATGCACAAACATGCCGAGGTCGACGGCCCGCTCCAACAGAAAATATATTGTGCATTACCGAGGGTCGAGCGGCACGAACCATAGATGCATCTATTATCACCGAGGCGATCGGCCCGATCCATAATCATCAAGAAAATATCAAGAAAAGCACATAAGGCTCAATTATATACAAGGGAATTCCTACCAAGGCTCAACAATTCATACGTTCACTTTTCATTCCCTCAAGTCTCTAGCAAGTCAAAATGATCATATTGGCAATTTAAAATAAGAGATATTCCCCAATTAGACATGACATGGGTCCTAAACTACCCGAACAATTATCATATAGTAGCTACGCACGGACTCTCGTCACCTAGTACGTACGTAGCCCCCGCATTTAGCAACAATTACTCATTCACAATCCTATGGGGACAATTCCCTCTTACAAGGTTAGAAAGGAGACTCACCTCGCTCCAAAGTGCACTCCCAATGTCCAAGAACGAGCCCAAGTCCTTAATTCGAAGCCGGACAATCCCAAACTAACCAAATGAAGTAGAACTAGTGAATAAAGGCTTACAAGGTTAAATTCTAGCTATTTAAGCAATTCCCCAACCATTAACACAAGTTTCCTAAATTTCGACCCCGGGCCCACGTGCACGGATTTTGAGATTTTTCGAAGGAAGTTGTTCCCTATCACCTAAGGATCACAAATATATGATTTCTAGTTCCTTACATGGCAAATTATGTGATAAAACCTTAGTTTTCATTAAACCCTAGGTCTAGCTCAAATCCCTTGATTTTACCAAATTTTTAGTGTTAAATCTACCTAATGTTTATGTATTTGAACTAAAAGTGAGTGGGAATTACTTACCTTGCAGTGATATGTGGAGACTCTCTCTTTGAAACCCCCAAAATCGCCCAAGTGTTGAGAGAAATGTGTTAAAAATGGAGTTGAGTCCGTATTAAATGAGCTACTGCCCCCAACGATTTCCGCTTATGCGGTTTGAGGTCGCATAAGCGAGACCGCTTATGTGGTTACTAGGTCGCTTCTGTGGCTTTTGGCAATAAGGGACTAGACCGCTTCTGTGGTCTGGGGCCGCATAGGCGAGACCGCTTATACGGTCACTGGGCCGTTTCTGCGGTCCTGGGCCAGTTGGGCTCGACCGCTTTTGCGGTCCGACATCCGCTTAAGCGAAACCGCCTCTACGGTTAAATGATCGCTTATGGGGTTTACCTAGTCCGGTCCCCTTTTCGCTTCTGCAACTCAATGTCCGCATCTGCGGTCCTGCTTCTGTGGTCCAAGAACCGCAGATGCGGTTATGACAGAAGCAGCAACCTCAGTCCTTTTTCTAAGGTTCCACCTCACTCGAACCTAGACCATTTGACGCTCGGGACTCCCGAGCCCCGCCCGAACATACCGACAAGTCTGAAATCACGAGGCAGGCCTACTCAAATCCTCGAAACACTCAAAACAACGTTAAATTGAGAAATCACACCCCAAAACCCAATATCTCAAATCATTGAACTTCAAGTTCTAAACTTTCCTCCAACGGGTCAAAATGCCCTTAAACTACTCGGATTGACACCAAATTTTACGGGTAGGTCTTAACTGATATTTCGGATTTGTACCAAGTTTTAAAATTGAAATCCGAACCCGATACCTATGAACACAATGATTTCTTAGTTTATTTAATTCTTTGAAACTTAAACTTAACAATTTTACATAAAAATTCATTACTCGGGCTAGGGACCTCGGAATTCGATTCCTGGCATATGCCCAAGTCCCATATTTTCCCGCAGACCCTCAAAAATTGTCAAATCATGATTCCGAGTCCGTTTCCCCAAAATGTTGATCGAAGTCAAACTTGGCCTTTTTAAAGGAACTTAAAGAAGCAACTAGGCTTAAATCTTTCTCAGAACTCTTCTAACTTCTGAGCCACCCGTCCCCGTAAGTTATAAATTAGCTAAAGAAAGTGCAGAAAGTATTATTTAAGGGAACGAGGTTTGAAAATGCAAAAAGACCAATCGGGTAGTTACAGCGGTTCTACCGCGGTCCCACCGCGGTCGCGGTGGGTTCGACGAGGTTGAGGCAGAATGCCTGGCCTCTACCACGGTCGCATTTTTTTTGTATAGGAAGTTACAAGAACACACTTACAACAACATTCATGGGTTGCCTCCCATGCAGCACCTAATTTAATGTTGCGACACGATGCAAACGAGCGCATTTAAGGCTCGCTCAACCTCTGAGGTTCCGTCAGATTTATCTCAGACACATCCTTTGGCTCTTTCATCCTTAAGTATAATTTCAATCTCTGCCCATTGGCTCTAAATGTGTGAGAGTCTTTCTCCGAGGCATTCTCCACAGCTTTTGAAGGGAAGACTTCTACCACTCAAAATGGACCAGACCATCGTGACTTAAGCTTAGCAGGAAACAACCATAATCTTGAGTTATAGAGCAATACCATGTCTCCAGGTTTGAAATGTTTCTCAACAATGTTCTGATTGTGCAACCTCTTCATTCTCTCCTTGTACAACTTTGTGCTCTCAAAATCAAGATATTTGAACTCGTCAAGCTCATGCAATTCAGTGATTCTCGTTGTGCCCGCAACCTCAATGTCTAGGTTCAGTTGTTTCAGTGCCCACCAAGCTATGTTCAAGTTCCACTGGCAAGTGGAAAGCCTTCCCAAACACCAACTTGTATTGTGACATAACAATTGGTGTTTTAAAAGTAGTTCTATAAGCCCAGAGTGCATCATCTAGCTTCTTCGCCCAATCAGTTCTTGTGGCATTTACAGTCTTATTCAATACACTCTTTATCTCTTTGTTAGACACTTCCTCCTGTCCACTTGTCTGCGGATGATATGGTATTGATACCTTGTGACGCACATCATACTTTTCTAGCAACTTCTCAAAAGCTCGATTACAAAAGTGGGTGCCTCCATCGCTAATTATATCTCTCGGTGTCCCAAAATGGGTGAATATGTTATTCTTCAAAAACCCCACCACAACTCTTGCATCATTAGTGGGAAGTGCTGCAGCTTCTACCCATTTGGACATATAATCTACAACAACAAGTATATACTTATTGACAAAGGATCTGACGAAGGGACCCATGAAGTCAATTACCCAAACATCAAACACTTCCACCTCTTGAATCGGGTTCATGGGCATCTCATGGCGCCGGGAAATGTTCCCAGTTCACTGGCATTCATTGCAGCCCTTCACCCATTGGTGTGCATCTTTGAACACTATTAGTCAAAAGAAACTGGCCTCTAGCACTTTCACAATTGTCCTAACTCCTCCAAAATGCCCTACATATGTTGATGCATGGCATGCGTACAAAATAGAAGATTGTTCCATCTCGGGGACACACCTCCGGATCATATTATCAACACATATTTGAGACAGGTAAGGTTCATCCGAATAATACATGCGGCAGTCACGATAAAAAAATTTCTTTTGTATTGAGGACAGATCATAAGGAACTATGCCATATGTCAGGTAGTTTGCAAAGTCTGCATACCATGGCACTTCCTCAAGCTTGGTCGCGAGCAGTTTCTCCTCTGGAAAGGTTTCCAGAATGTCCTCAACCTCAGTTGAATTTTCAGCTCCCTCAAGTCGTGATAGATGATCAATGACTTGATTTTCTGTGCCCTAACGGTCACAAATTTCGAGGTCAAACTCTTTTAGTAATAACACCCAACGAATCAAGCGCGGTTTAGATTCTTTCTTCTCTATAAAGTACCTGAGAGCTACATGGTCAGTGTATACAATTACCTTAGAACAGATCAGGTATGATCTAAATTTATCAAAATCAAACACCACCACCTAGGGGTGTGCATTCGAATCGGTTTATCGATAAATCGAATCGATTATTTGTTATCGAAATTGAAATTGAAAAAATTGAAACCTTATTGAAACGATAACGATAAGCATATGTACAAATCGATAATCAATAAGTAATTATCGATAAGGGTCAAAATTGAATCGATAAATCAAATGCACAACCCTAAACTGTAGACACTTGTAAAATGAGTAATTGCCTATTTGTGTAGATTAATATAACATACAGAATGTATATATATTCCGCTACTATTTTGAAAACGGCTATACAATATTATTTTCCCTAATCTATACCCTTTTCTTTACCCTAAGTTCCTTACCTTATTATTTCCTCTATCACATTTAACGAATGATCATATTTAAAGATCAAAGGAATGAAGTTCAAATTAATGGAAAATAGAATTAGCTCTGATGATGTATTTTGTTTTTTTTATACTGTTGGAGTGTTGGTAGCATGCATTTGATCCCTTACTTTAGTTTTGTTGCATGTGCTTGTTGACACAATTTTTATGTTATAAATGGTGTTCGTCTTATTTTAGCTTCTTTTTGTCCATATTAGTTAGGCACGTTTATAGCGATATACTTTTCGTAGAATCCCGCAAATTTTCTTATTGGTGTAATCGATAACCGAATCGATAAGCCCCCAAAATCGATAAATCGAAATCGAAAAAATCGAAACCTTATTGAAACGATAACGATAAGCATATGTACAAATTGATAATCAATAAGTAATTATCGATAACGGTCAAAATCAAATGCACACCCCTATCACCACCAACATCTCCTTCTCTATCACAGTGTAGTTCAGCTGGGCTCCACTCAGCGTTCTATTTTCATAGTAGATTGGATACATTAATTTGTCTTTTCGCTGTCCCAGCATTGCCTTCACTGCGTAGTCACTAGCATCACACATGAGTCCAAATGGTTGTTCCTAGTTGGGGGCAACAATGATTGGCGCTATGACCAGCCTCTTTTTTAGCTCCTCGAATGCTACCTTGCACTCATCAGAAAATAAGACGTGGTGATCTTTTTCTAACAACTTACAGAGACGGTTGGCAATTTTGGAGAAGTCTCTTATGAATCTCTGGTAGAAACCGACATGCCCGATAAAGCCCCTGATTGCTTTGACTGAAGTTGGAGGTGGAAGTTTTGCTATCACGTCAACTTTTGCGCGATCCACCTCAATTCCCTTACTTGACACCCAATGCCCCAAGACTATGCCCTCTTGTACCATGAAGTGGCACTTTCCCAATTAAGAACCAGGTTAGTCTCCATATACCGCTTCAGTACACAAGTCAGATTTACAAGGCACTCTTCGAATAAGTTCCCCACCACTGAGAAATCATCCATGAATACCTCCATTATATCCTCGACCATGTCAGTGAATATTGCCATCATGCACCTTTGGAACGTGGCGGGTGCATTACATAGGCCAAAGGGCATCCTTCGAAAGGCATAAATACCATATGGTCAAGTGAAGGAGGTCTTCTCCCTATACTCTGGGGCAATTGAGATCTGATTGTACCCTAAGTAACCATCTAGGAAATAGAAGTGTGACCTCCCTGCCAATCTGTCTAGCATCTGATCAATGAAGGGAAGTGGGAAAGGGTCTTTGCGAGTGGAAAGAATTAACTTTCTGTAGTCCATATAGATTCTCCAGCCCGTGATGGTTCGTGTTGAGATGAGTTCATTGTTATTGTTTTTGATCACCGTCATTCCACCCTTCTTAGGCACACATTGCACTGGGCTAACCCAGCTGCTGTCAGATATTGGGAAAATAATTCCCGCATCTAACCACTTTATTACTTCTTTCTTCACCACTTCCTTCATATTGGGTTTCAGCCTTCTTTGATATTCCCTGGAAGGTTTGTGTCCCTCTTCCAGCAGAATGTTATGCAGAATGTTATGCATACAGTAGGCGAGGTTGATCCTCTTGATGTCAGCCACGGTCACCCAATGGCAGTCTTACACTCCCTAAGTACCTGCACATCTAACAAACTAGATTAGATAATAACCGGTAATGTGGAGTCGGGACCAAGGAACTCCTGAGGTGAGCTGGCAATTGCTTCAATTCCAGCTTTGGTGGTTCTTCAATGGATGGCTTAGCTAGAGGACTTTCTCTTTTTTCCAAGTGTAATCTCAAATTCAAGAGTTCTGTCCAAAAACCCTCTGCCCTTTAATGCCAACACCCATTCTGCCAATTCTTCTCCATTCACCTCATCTAAATTCATCAAACATGCAGCAATGGGGTCCTCAATTGTCAGCATCTCGTCATCAGTTTCTACAATAACATCCATGGCATCAATAAGAGAGAAATTGGCGAATTTACTTGGATGCCTCACAAATTTCTGCACATTGAATGTTATCTCTTTGTCATTCAGTCTCATCTTGAGTTCAGCTCTCCCAGTGGCCAAGAACGGCCTCCCCAAAATTATGGGAATCTCTTCATCTACTTTGCAGTCTAAAATCACAAAATCTGTAGGGAACACAAATTTACCTACCTGAATTAACACATCATCCAGTATACCTGAGGGTCGCTTTACAGTCCTGTCAACCAGCTGCAACAACATAGAGGTGGGTCTAGCTCTTCCAATACCCAGCCTCTTCTAAATCGTCGGGGGCATAAGATTTATGCTGGCCCCTAAATCACAAAGTGCCTTAGCGAAAGTGAAATTTCCGATCGTGCAGGGAATGGTAAAGCTCCCTAGATCTGACAGCTTCTCAGTAATTGGTCTCGTCACCGCTGCACTACAGGTCTGAGTAAGAGTAACTGTGGACAAGTCTTAGAAGTTGAATTTGCGGGACATCAAGTCCTTCATCATTTTTGCGTAACCAGGCATCTTTTTTAGAGCATCAATCAAGGGAATATTTACCTGGATTTGTTTCAGCACTTCTTGTACTGCTCCTCTTTTTGGTATTTAGCCAGCCTCTGAGGGAATGGTGCAGGAGGCCTCTTCTTCCCAATGATTTGGGATTGCTCTTTATCAGCTGCCACCTCAACCACTGGTTCCCGGGCTGCCTCAGCTTCTTTCTCAGTCTCAATCTGAATGTTATTTTCTTCCTGGGCAGGCTGGACTATCACCTCTGTCAGTTTTATTGACTCATACTGCTCAATGGGAACTGGTATGAGTGTCTCAGCCTGTCTGGTCTCTCGAGCCCTTTCTTGATCTACATTCAAATCTCTGCCATTGCATAGACTTACTGCCATCAACTGCTTTGGACCTTGATCTTTTGGATTTATCTCGGTGTCTGCAGGTAATGTCCCATAAGGAAGATTGTTCAGAGAAATAGAAATTTGGCCCATCTGCACTTCAATATTCTTGATAGTTGAGTCATGTGCATCTACTCTCTCACTAATTGTTGCATTAGACCCAATAACCTGATGCATCATTGCTTCAAGTCGAGCAAACCCATCTTCCTACTGACCACCATGTTGTTACTGAGGAGGATGATACCCCTGCTGCTGATTCTGATTATGTATCCATGTGGCCTTTGGTAAGGTGCCATATTATTAGGGGGTCTCATACCTCCCATGTTTCCATTGTTGAACTGTGGTTGGACTAGCTTGTAAGGCTGCTGCTGCTGACCCTAATTTTGACCACCCTGTCGCTAGCCTCCATAATTAGACACATAGTTCATGTCTTCAGGGTAGTGATGATGATCATGCTCTGCATTCCACTGGTTACCAATTAGCTGACTAATGCAAGATGTGCACAAGCCCGCATTGGTAGTATCTACTATATGTACCTGCTGCTTCTGCCCCGACTATTCCACCTTCTTGGTGAGAATACTCATCTGTGTCAATAAGGTGGCCATATATTTTGCCAAAGAGTTGGATGGATCTAAGGGCACTAAGTGGACTACTGGGGTGATAGGTGCATTCCTGGTTATCCACCCCGAATTTTGTGCCATCTTGTCAAGCAGACTCTGGCCGTCTCTCCAGGTTTTGCTAAAAAATGCTCCACTAGCTGAAGCATCAACTATATCCTTTACACTATCTGGCAACTAATAACTAGGGATTTTAACGTGTTTTATGCTCCTTATTACTTATGTTTTGATTATAAATTCTTACAAAATAGTCCCAAAAGGCTCATAAGTTGTGGTTGATTGTAGGTTTGATCGACAAAGTGACGAAATGTCAAAATTCGGTTAAAAAAGGAGTGAAACCTGCTCAAGTATCAAAGACAAGGCAAACTCAAGACAAATAGGCCTAGTGCGACCGCACTACACTTTGTGCGGTCCACACTAGGAAGATTTAGAGAGTATAATTCAAGGCATAAAACCTTGTGCGGGCACAGTCCATTTTGTACGGTCCGCACTAGGTAGATTTAGAGAGTGGCAAAACTAAGTTCCAAGCAACGCGACCGCAGTACACATTGTGCGGTCCGCGGTGAAGGCTCCGCGGCCACACTACCATTATGTGTGGTTCGCGGAAAAGAGATTTAGAGAGGTGAAAATTGCCATGGTTCAAGCTGTGCGGTCCGCGGTCATATTTGTGCGAACCGCATTAGAGACCACTGCGGCCGCGGACCATTCTACGCGGTCCGCGGAGCCCAAGTTCAGAGAGCCAAGTTTTGAAGTCCAAGAGCCTAGTGCGGCTACGGTCCATTTAATATGGCCCCCACTGACCCCTCAGGGGTATTTTGGTCTAATTTTTCCAGTTTAGTATAAATAGAATATTTTTCCATTTTTAGGGCAGCAATTAATTCCAGACTTTGAGTTGCGCTTGTGAGACCCATTTTATAGCCATTTTGGGCACTTTAGATTAGTTTTAACAATAGATTCTCTTGTAGTTACTTTAGTGTTTAATTAATATGTCTTCTTCTTTATCTATTTCTCTATTTTCTTGTTCAAGCATGAGTAGATAAACCCATTAGCTAGGGTTGTGGCTCAACCCTAGTGTGGATAATTGATGGGTGTTATGATTTAAGGTTAGATTGACTATGGGTGTTTGTATTTGGGTCAATTTTATGGTTTAATTTATGAATTGGTGGTTGCAAACACTGGTTTATGCTAAGTTGATTTAGGTTCTTCTTGAGAAAGAGAGCCTAAGTCTCCAAATTTGACCCAACAAGGAATTGGGATGAGATTAAGAGATTTGATAGTCCCAATTAAAGGGTTAAACCTCGAGAGAGTAATTACCCGACTTGAACCTTAGTTGCTTGAGCTAATTTGCCTACCCATTTGGTCTCGAGAGAGTCAATTGGGCAAAATCATTCTCTCTACCGAGGGGTGTGAGAGTGGGTAAAATTGTGCAACGACTATACCTATTTCCCCAATCATGTCAATCGATCCTTAGAAGCAAATTACTCATCAATTGCCCACCTAGGTGAAAGTCACTACCCTAGTGCCCTTTAAACCATTAAATACAACTTTAGCAATTATCTCGTAGCATAATCTAGTTTCAATTAGTAGTTTGATAATAGTAGTTTATAGTTGAAAAACCGAAGATTGTATGGAAGTGACATTTGGAACAAACACGCAACTCTATTCTAGACAGATACCTAGCTCCAATTTCTAGCTCTCCGAGGAATTCAATCCCGTCCCTCATATCGGGTAAAAGATATTGCAAACCTCTCTTCCTACTTTGAAGTAGCATGGAGTTGGCTGCGATCACTTTTTGGTGCCATTTTTGGGGATCTAACGGTTCTGGCTATCTGTTTAGTTAGTTTTGTGTTTTGTTCTTCTTTCCTTCTTGTTTATTAATTTTGTTTGTGTCGATTACTCGGGTACAAATGGCCCTCAATGCTAATGACCCTCTTGGCAACGCGATGGCGGGGGAGGAGGTAGATGATCATAATTAAGATGAGGTTCTATATTACCTCAAGCTTAACGTAGAGGCCATCAAGCCAATGCAAATGACAACAATAATATTCCAAACCCTCCTCCGCCACCACCAAGAGTGGCTCCAAGAGTCCTCATAAATCAAGGGTATGCGAGTGCCATTGTTCCTCCCTGAATCTTGGTGGGGAACTTTCAAATCAAAAATGTAATGTTGACCTTGCTCGAGCAAAGAGGGTATTTTACGGGCGCCTACGATCAAAATGCCTACAAGCATCTCAAGGGGTTCGTAGATACATGTTGGGGGAGCAAACAAACAAATGTGTCCGAAGATGCTCTTAGGTTGAGACTTTTCCCGTTCTCACTTAAGGGGAAAACATTTGATTGGTTAGAGAGACTCCCCAATCATTCCATCACAACTTGGGATGAGTTGGCGGGTAAATTTATTGCTAAGTTCTTCTCACCTGGGCATATGGCGGCACTTCGAGATGAGATATTGGCATTCAAGCAAGAACCAACGGAACCTTTGCATGAGATAGAGGAGCGGTTTAGAACTGTGGTGAAAGAGTGCCCTAATAATGATATGACCAAAGTGATGGTTCAATAAACCTTTTATCGGGGCATCAACACCACTAATCAATGCATTGTGAACCAATTGGACGGAGGCAACTTTATGAAGCTTCCCTACAATAAAGCTTGTGATATTTTGGATGAAATGGCCGACATTTTGTTATAACCCATATCCACACGCGTTAGTTCATGCCATATGTTAGTTAACACAAATCCAATAAGTAATTAT
>MU667898.1:0-10707 GCA_026770625.1 Nicotiana glauca
AGATTTGATATATACAGGTCGCTTCGATCATTTTGAAGACTTGACTCTGGAATACCTGCAAAGAATTTGAAGTTAGTCCTTAACTATACGAGAAAATGAATTGAATAATAAAGGAGAGATAGAGGCTCTTATAGTGGGTTCGTCATTGATCCAAGTGCGCTCCTATATCCATTGATTCATGTCAATCCTGCGCTCAAAGAAAAATTCTTAGTAGGGGTGTTGATTTGTGTTGATCGTAGACCTGGTCTTTCCCCGGATCTAGTGGATTATAGCACGGAGTTCGATAGGTGGAATAGTAGAATTTTATAAAGATATTTTGATTATTTATGTTTATGGCAAATGGTGTTGTGCCGGATTATAATATGTTTAGAAGTTCCCTGTGACACGAGTATCATTTCTGGATGGCTCTATTCGCTTGATGACGATCTCCTGGATATGTCTCTGACGACGTAGCTTCTTGCCGTTACGATCACATCCTAATATAAACCAATACATTACACAATCTTTCATAGGGTTATGAACGAACCCTTTCAGGTTGCCTATATATCCTAGTAGAATCAGGTCTGAACGTAGTTTGAAGATGATAAAATAATGAAATGAATTATGATGACCGAGCCTGACTCAGCAGCCTACGTATCTGATTTTGTCCTATTGCCATTTTGATCAAGTCGTTCAGTTCATCTTGGAGACTCTTCACCGTCGAGATTGGAATCTATCCATTATAATCATCTTAATACAAAGTTGTTCTTGACCAGATAGGCACGTCTTGAATCAGACCAAATTGCCCCAGAACCCCCAGAGGTGCGTAGGGCTGAATCCTTTCCAATCCTAATAACTCAATGAAGTAATTCCTTGGGCTTCTCAAGATTTCTCTACCACTCAACCAGAAATGTTTCCAATTTATAAATTCTCCGCTCAAATGGGCCGACATTTCCTGCCACTCCTCCTAGCCATGTGGTGTAATTCAGTGCCTCATCCTTTCGTTATGGCTTTGGATCATGTTACTGATGCCGAAAAAGCAGTCAACAGTTGCCTCCCTTTAGAAGAAGTGTTTTGTAGGCCATATCTGGAGTAGTAAATTGCAGCCTCTGAAGAAATCATATCCTCTGGAGCATACTAACTGTAAGGCCCCGTGAAATCCCTACTCGAAAAACTCGGATCCTGTGGTGCCAAGTTAGGAGCATGCGTTAGCAATTCATAAATATACCTCGCGGCGAGCTTGCGAGCCACGGCGCGGATCTTTTTGGATTGAATAATGCATTAAAAAGTCAAGAATAAGTTTTCAGAAAAATGCAAGAAATGCGATCCAGAATGCGGCCGCAAATCAGGTATGCAGACCGCATATCTACCGCGGAGTTAGTCAGAATGTTGGTTAAAATTGAAGTCAGTTATGCGGTCGCATAATCAAAATGCGGACCGCAAAGTCATCGCATATTTTTCTTTGAATTTTGTGAGGGTCAGTTCTGCGGTCGCAAACCGCAGAACGTGAATGCGGACCGCATTCCTACCGCAGACTCAGTCAGAGTGTCCAGTTTCTGGGGAGTATTTTGCGGTCCATTATGCAGACCGCATGTTTACTTTGCGATCGCAAATGTGATCGCATATTTGACTCGAGGCTCCAATTTTCTAATTTTTAACCCGACCTCCCTATCGATATATCCAGTGTTATAGCTCATTTTAAGCATTCTTCTGAGCATTTCTAGAGAGAGAGAGAGAGAGAGTTTTTAGAGAGGGAAAGTCTCCCCATCAAATTACTCCATAAGATATGGCTAAATCCTTGGAAAAAATCAAGTGAAGACCCCTAGACCTTCATCTCAAGAGGTAAGACTTCATCACCCTAACTCTTATTTGTTTTATTCTCAGATATAAGGGGTCACTAGTGAGGTGATTCATGGGTATAACAATGGATTCCTTGCATGCATATCAAACCTTAGAGTAGTGGGAGGTGGTGAATTAAAGAGGGGTACAAAATAATATAAATTGCTCTCAAAAGGGGGCCTAAGATCACATTGCACCTCTAGGGTTTGTCAATATTTTTGAACTAAGGTAGAGTCTCAATCTCATCTCTAATTCTCGATTTAATTTGCAATCCTTACTCAATAGATCGAAGTGCTAAAAGTTCCGAAAATTTGTAAACGAGTAAGGAAAGCTTTATTGAGGTGTGTATGGCTAAAACCCCTTTTATTAGAAATTGAGCTTCGTTGTCATTTACGAAAGTACGGTAAGAGTTGATTGGTTAGTGTATTGATTGTTATTACGCATTGGTTTGCATATGTCTATACATATTCGTGAAGGATGTGCCTCAATGTGAATAATGCACCATTCTTGACAATTAGAGAAGCATGAAAAAGTACAGTTATGTGTGTAAGCACGTGATTTTTGCCCTATACGAGATACTCCTACAAATTTCAAGAAAATAGATTTTTTCTAATAATTTACCATTTTATAGGATTTTGTAGAATTTTTATCTTGTGCATGTTTAAGTCATAAAAAATATCAAAAATATCACGCATGGCATTTAGGCCTTACTTTTACATTTTTTAGGATTAATCTATAGTTACATATTTTATAAAAATTAAAAATCACGAAAAATATTTCTTTTTATTGATTTTTCTCTTTTAATTTAGGATTAAGTAGCTTTTTATATTTTTTTTAGGATATTTAATTCTAGGATTTTTAATAAAACAAAAAAATAAAAAGAAAATTAGAATAAAAAAAGAAGAATTGGAAGAACCTTACCCCACATGAGACCTTCCCCCAAAATATTTCTCCCCACGTAAGACCTCCCCACATAACACCTAGGGGTGGAGAAAAAGGATAAAAGGAGAGAGCAGAAAAAAAGACGGACCGCCCCCTCTACCGCTCTTTACCTTCTTCAACAAAAATCACACAGCATTCATTTTTTCTCAAAAAGGCATCCCCACGCCATCCATATCTTTGAGCAAAAATAAAAACACAAACAACAACAACAACAAAAAAAAGCTAGAAAAGCTTCAGCAGTTTTTGGACCACNGGACGGACTGCCCCCTCTACCGCTCTTTAGGTTCTTCAACAAAAATCACACAGCATTCATTTTTCTCAAAAAGGAATCCCCACGCCATCCATATCTTTGAGCAAAAATAAAAACACAAACAACAACAACAAAAAAAAAAAGCTAGAAAAGCTTCAGCAGTTTTTGGACCACCCTCATCTCCAGTTTGTTTTTAACCCGTCAATAGTCCTGAACCAGTCTTGCACCACCTATGAACTAGCCGCGCCGAATCGCCCAAAAAACAGGCCTAATCCAAGTGAAAACCACACCTCCAAATATCGAAAAATAGCACAACATGAGGTCGCCGATGATGCCGAGTTGAGTCTGTTTGAGTCGTCGAGTCCGATTTGGAATGTCGTTAGCAACGAGGTCCATAATAGGAGATCATTGAAGGTCCTCGACAAGGATTTCATTTTGTGTCAAGTCTCTGTATTGCTTTCGGACCATTGCTTGGTTTCCTGTACTCATGGGAAATATTCATTGCTGAAGGTGCATCTCTTTTTTATATAAAAATGATTTAGCAATGTATTGACTTTATTTTGCTTTCTTTAGCTGAATACTTATTATTTTTTTCCTATGTTTAGCACGCATGCTACCTTGAATGAGATTTTGTTGTTTGGGTGTTATCAGTGATTTTAACTCATCATCCTCCATTATTGTGCTTATAACTTTATGGTGTTGTTCCAAAAATGGACTTTAAAGTCAAATAAATTGGGTCATATTAGTCAATACAAGGTTTACTAGGCATGTATGGGGTCTGCATTTTTATTGATATAAAATTTAGCTATGATATCCCTTTCGTTTGTTTCATTTTTTTCTGTTGGTTATGTGCCATTTTAATTTCTTTCTTTCAGTTATTCCGTTTCACTTATTAGATATTTGAGATCAAACAAGCTGTTGAAATATTTTATGTTATTGTAGTATACGTTCCAGTGTTAAATTTCTTACTAATTCTTGGCACAATTTTATTCTTCTATGTATTTGATTCACTATTTTGTTTTGCGTGCTAAGGAGAGAGTGACATTTAGTACCCTTGGATTATTTTTGAGTACTGACAAAATCCCAATTTTCTTAGTAAAATAGATTTCATTAAATAGATTTGGGGTGTGCCATGTTAAGTAAGATATAATTATGGGCCTCAAAAGCTTAGTTTGAGCTCCCTTTAAAATAGAGAATCGTAGTTTGCTTTAGGTTGGCCTTTAAATAATAAACTGAGGATCAGCCCCGCCAAACAAAAATGTATAAATTGCGGGGTCCTCTTTAAATACTTATATTAAAATATTTAGAATTCGGGGCGTGCCGTTTACCAAATTTTCACGGCTTCCCGCAAAGATAAAAACACGTTAGTCTCTTTAGGCGCGCTTTTAAAAATTTTACCTTCCTAAATACGAGTGTGCATTTCATGCAACCCAAATCCAAATCCCAAAACGTCGAATAAGAATGTGTCAAGGATTCAGGTGCATTTCATGTGACGTGATCCAAAAATACGTTTTTAAACGACGTTCACTATCTTAAAAGATTTTTAACTAAAAGCGGTTAAATAATTCTAAAATTACACTATAGGATGACATGTATTAAAATTAAATTTTAGCCAATTATAATAGTTTAAGCGACCGTGCTAGAACCACGGGATCCGGGGTGCCTAATACCTTCCCTCGGATCAACAGAATTCCTTATTCAGAATTTCTGTTTCACAGACTCCATTTGGGAAGTCAAAATTTTTCTCGATTTGGGATTCAAAATAAACTGGTGACTTGGTACATAAAAAGCCAAACCTATCCCAAGTGGCGACTCTAAACAAATAAATAATCCCATTTCGAATAATGTCACTTAAATTGGAAAACTCCCTTATACATTATCCTTCGGGGTAGGTGTGTAAAACAGGAGGTGTGACAGCTCTGGCGACTCTGCTGGGGAAACGAACCCAGAATTTCGATTCAGGGTTCAAGAATTCGAGCTTAGTATAATTGTTGTATTTGGCTTTATCTGGTTTTTTTAAATGTTTCATGGTATATGTGCTAAATATTTTACCGCTTTGATATTTGTTGAATTGTATATAAACTGTTACGAATCCCTTCCTCTCTCTGAGTCTTCTATATCATGGAGAAGGGTGCACTTCGTATAGCTTCTCTTCTGTTTAGAGTCTCTTCCCATTTAGAACGAGGTTTGGATAAGTTGCTAAGCCGGCGGAGCTTTTGTATCCCCGGTACACTGACTCCCCCTCGGCTCGAGTTGTCCGCTCGGGTAAGCCAGGTCTAGACCAATAAACCTAGGGTTTAAACCTATAAGAACAAAACCTCATGTCGGATCCCTAGTAGGAACGTTTGTTTGCATCATGTGCATTTGACTTAGGTGACTCAATACAGGGGTTGGGTCCATCTAGGACAGGTGACCTGAAATGAATTGACCATCCTGATGCATCTTACGTGCTACTTGCGCATTTATTTGCTCAACCTTGCATGTTGATCGGCTTGTCTAAATAAGTGAAATTGAGTGAGGGCGACCATTCGTTTTGAAAAAACCCAATATCTAAATAGTACCGAAATACTGCCAGATTTTTGAAAAAAAAAATATTTGAAAAAATTGAAAGAAAATTGTTGTGAAAAATAGTTTTGATGTTGGCACCTCTGACCGAACTAAGCTGGTTTGATTCTCACCGGATGTGAGATACGTAGGCAACCCCCATCGGGTCCAACCTCCCTTTTGCAAAAATAGTCAGAAAATGTCAAAATTTTAATTTTTGTCATAAATAAGTCGGGTGATGTCATTCTTGTCTAAAATAAGCTGAATGTCCCCAAAAGGCGCCGGAAGGCTATTTTTGCAAGAACATCCACCCTGAGTTATTTTTTAATGGTTTGCTGGCACAGCCTTAAAATTTTCCTCCCAGAAGTATTGAAGGTCGTATCTGCAAAATCGAGTCTTTGTTTGCTTAAATAAATTTTTTTGAAAAAATAGTCACTTTTTCCTTTTAGGTCAAAATAAATCATTAAAATACTCCTTAAATATCTTTCTTTCATAAAAAAAAAAAAATTTTGAAAAATTGAGTCCGAAAAATATTTTTGCTCAAAAATCCAAAATATTTTCGTAAAAGTCCCCCTTTCGAAAATTAAGAGGCAACTTTCAAAATCAAAAAAAAAATATTTTTCTTTCGTGTTAGAAAAAGAGAAAATAAATGAAAATTCAAACAAAAATATTTCTTTTTTACTTCTAAAATTCCCAAGAGAAAAGAAATTTTTAGAAGTCTTTCTTTCAAAAAAACAAAAAGAAAAATCAAAATCAAAAAATATTTCCCTTTTCTTTTAAAGCATTTCTTTTAAAATCTCAACAAAAAAAAGAGTTAGCTTATTTACCCAAATTTGCAAGAACAACGCTTAGTCTGATTCATGCGGGGTCATGATACGTAGGCAATCTCCATAAGATTCGACCGTAATCCTAAGAAAAAGAGAAAAAGAGAAACACGAGGGAAATAAATGAATGAAAAACAAGAGAGAAAAAAATGCAAAAGAAGAAAATAAGGCATTGAGAGAAAAACCAAGGCAAAAGAAAAGAGAAAAGCAGAAAATGAGGAAAAGAAAAAAAAGGAGAAGAAAATGAGGAAAAAAAACAAAAGAGAAAGAAAAGCGAAGGGAACAAGATAAAAGTCGGGATGACGTATGCAACCGTAGCAAACATGTAGATATTCATGTAACTGTATAGGTGCATCACATTCCAATATGCGGTTACTTATCTGCTATTTGTTTCAAACTAACCATTGTTGCTGTTAATTCCAGTTTAGCTTTTAGAAACGGTGGTTGGTTGTGTTATGCTGGCATCACATCAATACTTCACCAGATCAAGAGGCAGCATAAAAATGTCTACAGATATGAATCTGCTTGCAATTCCCATATCCGAAGACAGCCCCATCTCGGGGGTCCCGGCCTCTGAGTCCCTTACAGCTGAAGAAAATCGGGTATTGTGCGTGCGACTCATGGAAATGTGGGATGCTTGGAACAATGGAAAGGAACCCCCAAGCACCATCCCCGGATTCTCGGAGCTATTTCCTAGATCTGGAGGTACTACTACTGTCCCCGTCAGCCACCCAAACACTCCCTTGGGGCAACCTACCATAACTGCTCACTTCCTAGGAACACCTTCTGAGGTTCGCCCCCAGGTGCTCCCATCCGGAGCTGCTCCCAACATCTTCACGGCTCCTCCTTGCTCGGCAACCACACAACCATCACTACCCAAGCATGCTTTCGATTATTCAGTCTTCACATTCCAAAATCCCATCTTCCAGGCTGCCCCTCCTCATTATCCTCAATATACTTACTCTCAGCAGCCACCATACGAGCTTACACCGGGGCAGGACAAAACCCCCAAAGCCCCAGAGCAGGATGAGATGGCAAAGAGAATGAGAAGCCTCGAGCAGTGCTTAAAAAATATACAAGGCTTGAGCGGGCAAAAGAGTGTGTCCTATACAGACCTGTGTATGTTCCCACATGTACACTTGCTGTCAGGGTTCAAAACACCAAAGTTTGAAAAGTATGACGGGCACGGTGACCCCATTGCTCACCTGAAGAAGTATTGCAATCAGCTATGGGGGGCCGGTGGCAAAGAAGAATTGCTGATGGCGTATTTCGGGGAAAGCTTAATCGGCATTGCTTCCGAATGGTATATGGACAAAGATGTCTCATGTTGGCATATTTGGGACGATCTTACTAGAGACTTTGTCAGGCAATTTCAATACAATATCGATATCGCACCAGACAGGAATTCCTTAGCAAACTTGAAGAAGAAACCCTCCGAAAGCTTCAGGGAATATGCTATTAAATGGCGCGAACAAGCATCAAGAGTGAAGCCTCCGATGGATGAGGTAGAGATGGTCATTGTTTTCCTTCAGTCCCAGGAAGCAGATTATTTTCAGAATATGATGTCGGCCATGGGCAAGCCTTTTGCAGAGGCAATTAAAATCGGGGAAATGGTAGAAAATGGTCTGAAGACAGGCAGAATCTTGAGCCAGTAGGCCATAAGAGCAACCTCCCAAGCCATTCAAGACGGGTCAGGAGGAATGGCCAAAAGTAATAAGAAACAAGAAACGGTTATGGCAGCCTCAGGGGCGAGAAGACACCGGGCTCCTAGACCCATGTTTTTTGAGAGAACCTCTCCACACTACTACTCTCGTCCTAACATGGCTTATGCTACACAACCATATGTGGTCATGAACTCTCAACCCTTTGCCCGACCGCAGCCACATGCCAACAGAAATCAACCTCCGTTCCTAAGAAATCAGCCTCCCCACCAGAAACACTATAATCCCCGACTTTCGTAGAATAACTTCCGTCCTTGGGAACCACCCGGGAGACCAAACTTTACCCCAATTGGTGAATCTTACTCTAGTCTATTCCCGGAACTTGTCCAAATGGGTCTACTATAGCCAGTCCCTCAGAACAGACAAAACCCGGCATCGCCTGCCTATAGAGCTGGTGTCAGGTGTGCATACCAATCAGGGGCAGAAGGCCATCATACAAATGATTGCTGGACTCTGAAACAAGCGGTGGAGAACTTAATAGATCAAGGGAAAATTGTGTTGAAGGATGAGGATGTCCCAAATGTGACCAATAATCCGCTGCCCGCTCATAACAACGGGCCGGTAATCGGGATGATTTGCGAAGATAGGGAGTTTGATCCAGCCTTAAAAGCGATAATTGTTGTCGCTGATGCGGAAAGAAAGCCAAAGGTGTCCTCGAAGCAAGAGGAAGGGGAAAAGAATAGCAAAATCATCGAGACAAAACCAGAAAAGAAAACTGACTTGAAAAAAGGAACACAAATGTACGGACCCAAGCAAGCCTATATGGTGCGGGGGACAATCAAACCACCTCGGTTGAGTGAGCCAATGGTTATTGGATGCGTAACACAGAAGCCTATGACGAGCCCTGTTGCGGTACCATGGAATTATCATCAGACAGTGGTTACATACAAGGCTAAAGAGATCTTGGGAGAGATGCTAGAAAACCCCCCCGTTGAGACATATGCAAATGTAGAGGAGGTAAACAATGCCACCAGAAGGCGTTTCCCGCCTAAGAAGCCTGTGAGTGCTGAGGAGGCCGAAGTGTTCTTTCAAAAAATGAAAATGACCGATTATGAGGTGGTACATTTGTATGAAACTTTTGCCAAGCCTAAGCATAGCAAAGAGGAAGATGATAAGGTTTTCATGGCTGAAGAAAGTGAGGAAATATGTAGGGCAAATAAGGAAAATGCTCTACGAAACCCCCATGGTCTAGCCGGGAGAGGTCACTAGCACCGCTGAGGTGCTCTACATGGGACCAGATGCTAAACTCCAAAACTGGAAAGCTATGCCATTCCCGATCAGGCAGGAGTCCCGGTAGACCCATCCTGCCACTTTTTCTGCATCCCGAGTTATTCCAGGGTGTAACTCGAATGTTTCCTATAGTTTCTTGTCTTTAAATTCCCGAACGTGAACCTTGTTATCTTCAAAATTCCAAGAAATGAAATCAATATTTCATCGTTCATTTTTCTTTATTCTTCTTGATTTTGCTATTTTTTCTCCTTCATCTCTTCTCTTTAGCTCTAATAATGCAGCTTTAAATAACATGACATGCTTGCGGACTTCATGCCTAGATTCTAAAACGCTGTCAGATTCCAAAATCATGAATCAAGAGTCGAAATGCAAAGAAGGTAATGTGAGAAAATAAAATAAAGAATTGGAACAATTAAAGGAAAATTGGTTCGCGAGTTGGAAAGGTCCATAAATTACAACAAAAGAGTGTACTCAGGGCACATCCGGGCAGTTGTACCAACAAAGAATGGCCCGCGCCTATAATAAGAAAGTGCGTCCCAGGAATTTTAAAGGGGGGAAACTCGTGTTAAGACGCATTCCCCCTCACCACCAGCAAGCAAAAGGAAAATTTGCTCCTAATTGGAAGGTCCCATACGTTATCTGGAAAACATTGCTGAGAGGAGCACTGTATCTGGGAGACATTGAACGAAATAATCCTAAAAAAGCAGTCAATGCAGATGCAGTAAAAAGGTACTATGTCTAGACCTCCTGCGACGATGGCTTTTGTGTAATTGAGATGACGAAGGCTTTCCTTCACGCTACCCCAAACACTATCAATCCTTCGTAAACCCTTTGAGCTGGTTATGCTTTTTTGTTCACTCTCTTTGGAACCCGGAAGCACTATCGAAAAAAAAAAAAGAAAAAAAAGAAAAATAAAAAAAAGAAAAAGGAAAGAGAAAGAGAAAACAAAAACAAAACAAAACAAAACAAAAACGAAAACGAAAATTATTTCTTTGAACTATGTTTGAATTGATACCGAACGGATACGTAGGCAGCCTCTCCCTAAGGTTCAGTCACACCAAAGCAAAAATCCCAATTTCCCAAAAAACTTGAAACTGGGGCAGATGATATAATGGTTCGGCCATGAATCCGCCGAAATGGTTCCAAAGTTGTATTTCCGCCCAAAATCCTTTTTACCCTAAAGACCTTGTCCAAGTCCTTCCGATCAATTGGCAAAGGCAGGGAAGTGGCAAACGTCTGTTGGAATCTGATACAATTCAAAGTGAGAAAAATAAAATGAGAGAGTCTTATCGGTGAAAACCTCCGGGCACCATAAGTCGATGGTAAGTAGAGAAAATGAAAATGAGAGAGTCCGCTTAGTGAAAACTCACAAAGAGCA
>MU667907.1:0-16319 GCA_026770625.1 Nicotiana glauca
CGATTTCACCGACCTCAACAAAGCATGCCCAAAAGACTCATTCCCATTACCCCACATCGACCAGTTGATCGACGCAACAGCGGGACATGAGCTGTTAAGTTTCTTGGATGCCTACTCCGACTAGAACCAAATCATGATGGTCGAAGAGGACCAAGAGAAAATAACATTCATCACCCACCAGGGGACATATTGCTACAAAGTGATGCTGTTCGGACTCAAAATCGCAGGGGCGACATATCAGAGACTGGTCACCAGAATGTTCAAGGAACAGCTTGGCAAGACCATGGAGGTCTACATCGATGATATGCTGGTAAAATCAGCAAACAAAGAAGACTACCTAGACCATCTGAAAGAAGCCTTTGAGATACTGCGGCGGTATGGGATGAAATTGAACCCAGAAAAGTGCGCCTTCGGCGTAGCATCGGGGAAGTTCTTGGGGTTCCTCATATCACAACGAGGTATCGAAGTCAACCTGGACTAGATCAAGGCAATAAACGCAATACTTGAGACCCTGAACAACAAAAAACAGGTACAAAATTTGACAGGGCGAATAGCCGCCCTATCCAGGTTCATCTCGCGATCCTCCGACAGGTGCCATAAATTTTTTAACGTATTTATAAAAGATCACGGACTACAATGGAATGAGGAATGCGCCGAGGCTTTGAAAAAATTGAAAGAATACCTGTCTTCGCCCCCATTGCTAGTCAAGGCAAACCCTGGCGAACCCTTGCTAGTATACCTGGCGGTGTCCGAAGTCGCTGTCAGCGCAGTCCTGGTCCGTGAAAACAAAGGTACGCAATCTCCTATTTACTATATCAGCAAAACCCTAGTGGATGCTGAAACACGGTATCCACACCTCAAAAATCTCGCCCTAGCACTGGTCGTAGCTTCACGAAAGCTTAGATCTTACTTTCAGTGCCACCCCATAAGAGTTGTGACGACTTTTCCCCCTGAGGAGCATCCTACACAAACCCGTACCGTCAGGAAGGCTCGCCAGATGGGCCATAGAGCTCAGTGAGTACGACATATCCTACCACCCAAGAAATGCCATCAAGTCGCAGGTACTTGAAGATTTTGTCGCCGATTTTAGTATAGAGATTTTGCCGGAAGCAGAACTAGAGGCCATTCGCGCACCACCTGGTGCCGACCTCTGGACCCTCTATACTGATGGCGCTTCCAATGCCTCGGGATCGGGACTGGGACTCGTACTCGAGGTCCCCACAGGTGAAATAATTTGCCAGTCCATACGATGCCCCGAGATGACTAACAATGAGGCCGGGTACGAGGCCATGATTGCAGGTATAAAGCTAGCCATCAAATACGGGGCTCGACGCCTCATCCTCCATTGCGATTCTCAACTCGTGGTAAACCAGGTCACCGGGACTTACCAGATCAAGGAACAGAGGCTGCAGAAATACCAGTCAGAAATCCACAAGTTGATGCCCGAATTCGACGAATGCCGCCTGGAGCAAATCCCAAGGGCGCAGAACGTCGAAGCAGATGGCCTAGCCAAGTTGGTCGCAGCCACCAAGAACATCAACAAGGGGAACATAGTCACCATACTCCATTCAGCCATAGATCATACTGAGGTACTCTCTTTAAATCTAACTTGGGACTAGCGCAACCAGCTTATCTCCTATCTGCAGGATGAGATACTCCCGCTCGACAAAAAGGCAGCCAAAAAGCTCCGCGTACAGGTCGCTCGATACTGCCTAATTAATCACGACCTGTACAAAAGAACGTTTGGAGGACCCCTCGCTAAGTGCTTAGGGCCGCACCAGACAAGGCAAGTACTCGAAGAGGTACACGAGGGTCACTGCGGCGCACACACCGATAATCGCGCTCTTGTCCGTTGCATTATCCGCGCCAGGTACTACTGGCCCACGATGAAAAAAGAGGCAGCAGAGTATGTTCGCAAATGCGAACAATGACAAAGGTACGCCCCCATGATACATCAATCGGGAGAGCCCCTACACTCAGTAACATCACCTTAGCCCTTTATCAAATAGGGAATGAACATAATCGGCCCCCTACCAATGGGGCGAGGAAAGGTACGATTTCTGTTAGTTTTGACTGACTACTTCTCCAAGTGGGTAGAAGCAGGTGCGTACACCCAAATACCCAAACAGGAAGTCATCGCCTTCATATGGAAAAATATCATATGCCGCATTCCCAGAGAAATCAGTTGCGACAATGGCCCACAATTTATCGGCAAAAAGATAACGGAATTCTGTGACAAATGGCGCATCAAACGGATACTCTCCATGCCATATCATCCCGCCACCAATGGCCAAGCTGAAGCATCCAACAAAACAATATTGAACATTATGAAGAAGAAACTCGAAGAGGCTAAAGGGCTCTGGCCCGAATTACTACTGGAGGTACTGTGGGCGTATCAGACAACACCCAAATCCAGCACAGGAGAAACACCGTACTCACTGGTCTATGGAACCGATGCGGTTATACTAGTCGAAATCGGAGAACCAAGCCTAAGATACTCACACATCAGCGGACCAGACAACGACATGGGTAGGCTTCAAGACCTCGACGAAGCCGAAGAACGAAGAGATATGGCCCACATAAGAATGACGGCTCAAAAGCAACAGGTCGAAAGGTATTACAAAAAAAGGCCAAAATACAACCACTCAAAGTAGGAGATTACATCCTCAAAGCCAAAACTTTGGCGTCAAAAGACCCGAGCGAAGGGAAATTGGGACCAATTGGAGCGGGCCATATAAAATCATAGCAAATGCAGGCAAATGAGCATTCCAATTGGAAATAATGGAAGGAAAAACACTCCAAAACAACTGGAACGTCGCCCATCTCAAATACTTCTACTTTTGAAGGGCATCTCCCAAGTTGTACTCTTTTTCCCTTACCCGAGTTTTGTCCTAATTGGGTTTTCTCGGGGAGGTTTTTAACGAGGCGGCGGAGGAGACACCCAAGGGCGCATGGAAACAGGTTTATCATACTGGCCATTCGACACGTCTCTTCAGTTTGATATGATAAAGGGACTAGCCTAGTCGATTCTCCATTATGTAAGCGGCTAAGGCCACCTCTCCATCATGTAAGCGGCTAAGGCCACCTTCTCCATTATGTAAGCGGCTAAGGCCACCTTCTCCATTATGCAAGCGGCCATGGCCATCGCCAATAATTGTCGACCTCGCTCGACGATGACGGATAAACACTTCAACGACAGTTGAAGTTACATCCTTTGGGCCAAACGCCACCTCCAATAATTGTCGACCCCGCTCGATGACGACGGATTAACACATCAACGACAGTTGAAGTTACATCCTTTGGGCCAAATGCCATCGCCAATAATTGTCGACCCCACTCGACGGCGACGGATAAACACTTCGACGACAGTTGAAGTTACATCCTTTGGGCCAAAGGCCATCGCCAATAATTGTCGACCTCGCTCGATGACGACGGATAAACACTTCAACGACAGTTGAAGCTACATCCTATGGGCCAAAGGCTATCACTAACGATCGCCGACCGTGCCCGACAGTGACAAATAGTGTATAAGCAAAGAACAATACGAAAGGATAAGCAACGCAAGTATAACTCTTTTACTATAACAAAAATTATATAAACTTAGTCCCATGGAGGACTCCTGTTACATTCAAAAAAAAAAGAAGAAAAAATGCAAAACCTATACAAGTCCTAAGGGGCCTCGCCAGGTTTGTCCTCGCCATCCGCTCGCCCCCTTCCTTGGTTATCACGGTAAGCCTCATTAAACCATGAGCCGGACTCAAGCCGGTTGACGTCCTCAGAAGTATAACCTTCTCGGTCGGGAGAGTTGGAGTTGTACCCACAGGCCGCACGGGCGGCACGAGCCTCACGCAAATTCTCTTGGACCTCGTCCTCAGAGGCACGTTCTGCAACAAGAAGTTTTTTATACACGTCCAACTTAGCTTCCGCGTATACCCACATCTCGTGTGCATCTTGGGCCTCGTCCCCGAACCGTGGTGGGCTAGCACGTTTGAGGGCGTCAATCTCAACCACCTTCGTTACAAGCTCGGCTGTTAAAGCCCCCACCCTACCATGGAGATCAGCTACCTCCGCTGCCACTCTGCGGCTAAGCTCTAACTCTTCCTCCCTCAGCTTGAGGAGAGATTCCAGCTCGCTATTGCGAGCCACCGCCCTCATCAACTCTTTATCCGCTTTCTCCAGCTCCGTCGCCCTGCAGTTTAATTGTGTCTCCCTCTATTCGAGGCCCTACCGAAAAACCTGGAATTGTGGATCCTGCTGGAAAAGATCCGCCATCGCTTGATGCTTGGAGCGACACTATTTATATTTCTTCACCATCTTATAAAAAACAATCATTTTCTTCTTCTCGCGACGCTTTCTCTCTACTTCCAGAACCAGGGTCTAAAAAAAAGAGAGAGAAGAATGCATATATATACACGCGAGTTAGTACGCATCAGAATCAACTACAAAACATGCGAAAGAACGGAGAAGTTACCTGTAACGCTATACCGGCGACCCTCTGAGATAGCTCTGCGTCGCTGACAACACTCAGCATCTCACACTAAGGGGCCGCACAAAGTAGAGCCATCTCCAATGCGGCCCGCTTGCTGTGCTGCAGCAAGTTGTAAGCCTCTAAAATCACAATGCGACGGCCAGATCCGTCTGCTGTCATGTCCACATGTGCAGGGCCTTCTGCCATCTCATCCATGTTCCCATGGGTGACCTTAGCAGCTGTCCCCCCAGTTTCACCACCAACAAGTGGCGATGAAATTCCCTCGGCAACGCGAGTCCTGCTGGTACCAACATTAGCACGTATCTGGGTGTTCGGCCTCCCTGAACGGATGGCATCGGCCATAAGGACGTGCCTAGTTGGCTGGCGAGGCACGTCCCTCTCTTTGCCTCCCGTCGCCACCGCCTTGCCCGTTATGAGCCTCTTTCTTTTCCTCTCCTCGAGCTCCTCTTCCTCAGAAGGCTCATCCGCAGGGTGCGGAGACGACGTCGATGGCCTCTCCTCACTTTCGGAAATTTTCGCTGGCGCTGCCTCTTGCAAAGAGGCTATGGTTACCCCTTCCCTAACAGATGCGTAAAGTATCCCCTGCAAAGCTTGACCGACATCTGGTTAGGAGGAGGTGGGCATTGTCGCCCTCCTCTTAGGAGCACTTCGACCTGTCAACAACAATGATTTAGCTGATGAGGCTTACGAAAATGATTAACTAAAGTCGAGGAAATACCTGAAGGGCTCGCAGGGCCATAACGTTCAATGAACTCTGCCCACTTACGGTTCTCCTCCGCTAGAGGCAGCAGATCGGATACCCTCTGCCTAATATCAGTTATGAACCAAGGAGTGTGAGCTATCGCTGTAAAATCACGGAAAAATTATAAGGATGATATAATCGGAACCGCTAAAGTCAAAAACAATAAACAATTTGACAGGTACAAATACTTACGTCTCGAATTCCACCTCTCAGGGAATCCAACAGGATTGGACACCAGGTGTTCCGTCCTAATGAATAAATATCTACGCCAATAGCCTCGGTTAGGCCGATCGCCGGCTTCTACGATCAGCCCCTTTGAACCATGATTCTTTAAATGTAGCATGGTACCCCTCAGGTAGCTGGCGCCGAATAGCTGCAAAAGGTGGTGGACGGAGACCTCCAACCTAGCTAACTCTGCGTACGTAGATACTACCCTACACACCTTTAGTGTATACATAGTAAGTTGGGTAGGACATATATTATAGAAACGACAGAGTTCTTCCGCCAATGAAAGAAGGGGGAGGCCATAACCGATCAAAAATGGGTATTTGTAGAATGTACAGTACCTCGGCCTATGGGTGTTCGCGTAGTCCTCCCCCGCCAGAACCATCTCTACATGACCGGGTATATCATATGACATACGAAGAAGGTCCAGATTGGGTTTTTTTAACTCAGACTTCTCCCAAGGCTATTTGGGAGAATCTCTTTAAAAATCCTCCTAGCAAGGAGTCGTTTTGGGAGTACATTATTTACGGTGAGAGGGGTGAGATCCTTCCATTTCTCCCCTTTATTACCACCGAATGGAGGCGGTATGTCGGTTGGTTTATTACTGCGATCTCCTGAAGTGTTACCACGTTTAGATTTCGTCATGATTTTCGAGAGAGGAACGATGTATTACACAACCACGAATGTATTTTCACAAAAGTTGTGGGTTCTCGTAAAGAGGAAGTGCTCTCTTGAAATAGTCGAAAAACTTTTTACAAATGATCTAAAGTTAGGTCAAAATTGAATCCATTCCCTATTTATAGGGTCGGGTAACGTTGAAATCAAAGAGGCAAAACCCTAACAAGCGCGGGAAACCAAGCATCAGAACACATTTTGTATTTCCTCGGGGACACGCATAATGATGACGCCTACATACGGTGATGTCATTTCATCAAAGGATTTGCGCGCCAAAATATCAACAGATTAGATGGTCGCCCCTTTACGTCGTTATCTCCGAACATGGCTAAAATATTTCCAGCACGTGGTTCGCGGATCCGTCCATCGGCGACGCACTTTGTTACATCACCAACGAATGGAGGGACTAACTGTATAGGGTCAAATTCTGCCCCTTGCTGTAGCAATGACCCACGACTAAACAATGGTCGTAGTAAGGGTACGCCCCCAGAATGTCAGAGCGAAAGCGCGTTCATAAGTCTCGTCGTCCCCTCGAGGACACGCGACCTATATTTATATTTCTTTTATTATTTCGAGGAGGTCCTCCTGTTATATAAAGGAGGATCCCAATGTTGTAAAAGAACAGATCTTTTTCTAATACAAGCTCTCTCTCTCTCTCTCTACCTTTATACTCTCTAGAATTTTCAATACATCCAAGGCGATAAAAGATATTATACACATTTCTAGGTCTTATTATTTTCGATTACCATTTACCTTTGATCTACTTTTTGATTGTATTTGCTTGTAAAGTATTCGTTAACTTTCGGGTCAAACAAACTGAGAGTTAGAGAGAGTAATCCGTAGATCGTAGTCTGTGAGATAAATAGTGAGTGAGAATACTATCGTAGTGAGGTATTTAAAATAAAGAGTGTTATTTCTTTCTAAGTTATAGTAGTCTCTTGACACTACCAAATTGTAATATTATAGTGGTATAATATTACAATTTTTCTGACAAAGTGACAGCCAATCTCAATGTGTTTAATTCTCTCATGGAACACTGAATTTGATGCAATATGAAGAGCATCTTGATTATCATAAACAAGTCTTCTGGTTGATATCACAAAAATTTCAACTCCTTGAGCAACTGTTTGATCCAAATTAGCTCACATGTCGCCATAGCCATTGCTCGATATTCTGCTTCTACACTAGACCGAGCAACCATATTCTATTTATTGCTCTTCCAGGACACCAAATTACCTCCTACTAAGTTACAATATTCAAATGTAGAACGTTTATCAGAAGGAGATCCTGCACAATCATCATCTGAGTGTCCAATGATCTACTAATGGCCTCGCTTCTCAAATAATAAACCTTTGCTTGGAGTTGATGTTATAATCGAAAAATGCTGACAACTGAATCCCAATGACTATCATTGGGAAAATCCATAAACTGACTCACAACACTCACATAAAAGGAAATGTCTGGTCTGGACACCGTGAGGTAATTTAATTTACCAACCAGTCGCCTATATCTTATAGGATCGTTAAGTGTCTCTCCCTATCTTGGCAGAAGTTTAGAATTCAGATCTATCAAAGTGTCAACAGGTTTACAACCTATCATTCCTTTCTCCTCAAGGATGCCTAACGCATACTTCCATTGTGAGATCACAATACCTGAGCTATATTGTGCAACCTTAAAACCCAGAAAATACTTTATTCTGCCCATATCCTTGGTCATAAAGTGCTGAAAGAGATATTGCTTCAACTTAGTAATATCATCCCGATCATTGCCGATAATAGCAATATTCTCATCATAAACGACCAGATAAATATACAGATTTGAAGCAGAATGTCGATAAAACACAGAGTGATCAACTTCATTACGACTCATGCCAAACAGGATAACTGTGCTGAACTTACCATATCACGCTCGAGGAGACTGCTTTAGACCATAGAGGGACTGGCGCAACCCACATACAAGACCGCTAGACTCTCTATGAACAACAAAATCAGGTGGTTGCTCCATATAAACCTCATCCTTAAGGTCAATGTGAAGAAAAATATTCTTAATGTCTAATTGATAGAGAGGCTAATGGTGAATAATAGCCATAGATAGACAAAGGAGGACTGATGTTATTTTATCCAATGTAGAAAAAGTATCACTATAATCGAGCCTAAATATCTGAGTATACCATTTGGCAATAAGACGGGCCTTAAGTCGATGATTCTGGCCATCTAGACCAACTTTGACTGCATACACCCAACAACAACCAACAATCCATTTACTATAGGAAAAAGGAACAAGCTCTCAAGTACCACTCGTATGTAATACAAACATCTCATCAATCATAGCTTGTCACCATCCTGGATGAGACAATGCTTCGCCTGTAAACTCAAGAATGGAAACAAAGGACAAAGATAATATAAATGAACAATGGCATGATAACAGATAATGGTAACTAAGACCGATATAATGGGATTAAGATCAAGTATGGATCGTATACCTTTTTATAGTGCAATCAGTTAACTAAGAAGAGACAAGTCCGAAGTATAAGCAGGGTCAGGTGCAGGGTGTGAGTCAGGTGGGCCTAATGCTGGGCACGAATGACGATAATAAATTGGGAGTGGTAGAGCTGCAGAAGGTCGACTGGACTAGGTGGTGGAACTGGAGTTGTGGATGGTGAAAATAGAGCAATAGGTGGTGGAACTAGAGCTATAGGTGGTAGAGCTGCAACTGGAGTTGTAGGTGTAGAGCTAGAATTGTAAAGGAAGATGAATGGAAAATAATGACTAAATCTCCAAATGATGAAACTAGTAGCACCTTCGAAATATCTAAGTGATCATTTGGACATGTGAAATATGATTTGGATTCAAAGAAGGTAACATCAACAGACATAGGGTACCACTATAGGTCAGGAGAATAACATCGATACCCCTTTTACGTTCTCGAGTAACCCAAAAATATGCACTTAAGAGCACAAAGAGCTAACTTATCTTTTCTTGGAGCAAGGTTATGAACAAAACACGTGCTTCCAAAGACACAAGGTAGAAGAGAGCACAAAGGTAAGTGGGGAAACAGGACAGAGAATGGAACTTGATATTGGATAGCTGAAGATGGCATACGATTAATAAGATAGCAAGATGTAATAACTGTATCCCATTCTGAATGATATTGTATGAGTAGGGTATGAGCAGTTTCAATAGATGTCTATTCTTTCTTTCAGCTGTCGCATTCTGTTGAGATGTGTACGTACAACATATTTGATGAATAATCCTATGAGAGTTCCTAAACTACTGAAATGGGAAAGACAAATACTCTAAGGCATTATTACTATAAAATGTGCGGATAGAAACCCCAAATTATTTTCTGAAGTTTAGTGTAGAAGGTCTTGGAAATAGAAAACAACTAAAATCGATTTTCATCAAAAATATCCAAGTGCACCTGGAATAATTATCAATGAAACTAACAAAGTAGCGGAATCCCAAGGTAGAATTGACCAGACTAGGACCCAAACATTTGAATAGACTAAAGTAAAATGTGACTCTGCTCGATTATCAAGGCGACGGGGGAAATAGGAGCGGGTATGCGTACCGAGCTGACATGACTCACACTCTAGAGTGGACAAGAGAGATAAACCATGTACCATTTTCTGAAGTTTTGATAAATTGGGATGTCTCAACCATTTCTATAATAAATCTAGTGAATCACTAACAAGACAAGTTGTTAAAGGAAGACAAGATATAAGTCCATGTGATTTAGTAGGGATAAGGTAATAAAGTCTTTGATTCACGTCCGAAACCAATGATCTGCCCCGTACGATGTTCCTCTATAAAAACAAAGTCATCATGAAATAGAATAACCCATTTAAGTGACATGGCTAAGCGACTAACGACTATGAGATTAAAAGTATTACTAGGAACATAAAAAATTGAAACTAAAGGTAAGGAAGGAAGTGGACTTTCTTAACCTATTGCAGTTGCCATGATTTGAGACCCATTATTCATTGTGACTGTTGGAAGAGATTGAGAATACGAAATACTAGTGAAAAGAGATTTGTTACTAGAAATATGATCAGATGCACCTGAATCAATGATCCACAAGTTTACATGTTTGAACAATGGAATCTATCTCTGGAGATATCTGTTTACATGCTTTGTACTGAAGGAACTCAATATAATCCAATAGATAAACCATCCAAATAATCATAGTATCGGATCCCATGTCGCTACAATTAATTTCTCAAATTCTTGACCAAAAGTTGTAGAGTTAAATTGAAATAGTAAAAATAAGCAACTCCGAGAAAGCTGAAGAAATATCTGGGAAAACACTATTTACAGTAGAGAAAAAGAACACAATTTGCACCGAGAAACACTGTAGCTCGCCGGTAAATTCCAAAGTTGTCAAAATCTATTAGAAGTAGTATTAGTGAACTCGGAATTGTTGTGCGAACAGGTTGTCCTGAAGAAGTTCGGCCAAAAAAAAGGCCGAAGAAGCACGCACGCGCCGATACGTGGGACAGACAAACCGGCGGAATCATAGATCTGGATGGCGCGTGGGGCGTTTGTTGCCAAAGAATCTAACTCTAATGGCAGTGTTGGTTTGTGCACAACACTTACCGAACGTGAGATGGCGCAAATTAGTCACTTAGATTATCGGAAAATTTTACAGTGACTGAGTTCTTTCTTCCCGAATGTCGTTGAAATGACGCACAACAATCTTTTCTTACTCATGCTCTGATAGAATGTGAGAAAATAAGAGAGAAAATATTATCAATTATTATTTTATATTACAATGAGCCCTATTTATGTGTATACATAACACATAGCGTACTCCTATTATATAAAGGACTAAGACTAATTACATATATTCATATAACTGTTCTAATATGTGATATTGAGGAGTCTAAAAATTTAGACTCAATGATGATAGAGCAATTGGAGGGTTCTTTACAGGCCCATGAAGAAACGATAAAGAGGAGACAGGAAGTGTCACTGGAGCAACTTCTTATAACTCAGTCATCTTTTAAGGATTATGAAGGTGAAAAAATCTATCAAGGGAATGGACGAGGACGATGCTGCGGCAATAATAGAAGAGGAAGAAGTAATGGTAACAACTTCAACAATAAAGTTAAAATTCACTAAATATTTAGAGGTCGTAGTTGTGGACAAAAATAAGGAAGAGTACGTGGCTACTATCAAGAAAATAATGGACAAAGTTATCAAAAATTAAGTGTTATAATTGTCATAAAGTTGGCCATTAGTCTTGGGATGTCATAGCAATATTTAAGAGAAAACTAACCTTGTTGACGACAACAAAGAAGAAGACGAGTCAATATTATTGTTGGCACTCAAGGAAGAAGACACGAGTTTTTGTAGCTCGTGGTATTTGAAAAATGGAGCAAGCGATCATATGTGTGGATGCAAAGACAAATTTGTGGAGATAAATAAAAAGGAGGTAATGTGTCCTTTGGAGATACTTCAAATATTCTCATCAAAGGGATAGGTACAATTCTGATCTCCTATATAAATAGTGGACACAAATTAATTTAAGATATTTATTATGTGCCAAAATTAAAAAGTAATATTTTGAATTTGGGCCAAATTCTTGAAAGGATATTATATCCACATGAAAAATATGTATATTTGGCTTAGAGATTCAGGTGGAATTCTAATTGCTATAGTGCATATGGCAAAAAACAAATTATATTCTCTGAATCTTAAGACAATTGATGCAAAATGTTTGAAGGCTAATGTGCAAGAAGAATCATGGTGTTGGCACATGCGATTTGGACACTTGAATTTTGATGCTCTCAAATCAATGGGAGAAAAGAATATGGTGCATAGCATACCATCAATCAACCATCCCAATCTATTTTGTGAAGCTTGTCTACTTGAAAAATGTGCAAGGAGAAGTTTTCCGCGGGAGTCCATGTCAAGAGCAACTAAGCTACTCCAACCTGTTCACATTGATATGTGTGGGCCAATCAATCCACCTTCCTTTGGTAAAAGTAAATACTTTCTGCTATTCTTTGATGACTTTAGTAGAAAGACTTGGGTTTATTTCTTGAACCAAAAATCTGAAGCGTTGTTGCTTTTAAAAATTTTAAAGCGCTTGTTGAAAAAGATAATGGTTATGAAATAAAAGATTTAAGGTTTGATAGAGGAGGCGAATTCGCTACAAAAAATTTATTTCATCGTCCTCTAACGGTACCTTATTCACCCCCCAATAAAATGGAGTTCAGAGAGAAATAATCGAACAATTATTACTATGTCTAGATGTATGTTGAAAGCTAAAAGTATGCTCAAAGAATTATGGGTCGAAGCTGTTTCTTATGCAGTTTATTTGAAACACATGTCTTTAACAAGAAATGTTAGAGATCAAACCCCTCAAGAAGCATGGAGTGGAAGAAAGTCAAGTGTCAAGCACTTGAGAATCTTTGGGAGCATAGCCTATGCTCATGTGCCACAGTAAGGGAGAGCGAAGTTTGACGATAGAAGTGTCAAGCATGTGTTTGTTGGCTATGATACAAGTTCAAAAGGCTACAAGCTATACAACTCAAGCAGCGGTAAGAATTTGATGATGAATTGGAATGGAATTGGGAGGCTCAGGAAGAAACTTCATATGATTTTCTTCCATACATTGGTAATGAAAAAGAACCAAACACCGTAGAACCTGTACAGGATGCAACTCCGCCTCCTTCACCAACTAATGTTGCATCTCCTTCTTCTCGAGAAAGTTTAAATGAATAGCCGCAAAGGACGAGGAGTATTCAAGAGATCTACGATGGCACATAAGAAACTACTAATTTTAATTTTTTATATTGTCTCTTTGCTAATAGTGAACCAAAGATCTTTGATGAAGATGTTACAGATAAAAGGTGTAGAACAACCACGGATGAGGAGATCGAGTCAGTAGAAAAGAACAACACTTGGGAGTTAATAACTCTTCCTAAAGGTCATCGAGTAATTGGAGTGAAACAGATATACAAGGCAAAGAAGAATATTAATGGAAGGGTGAAGAGACACAAGGCAAGACTTGTGGCTAAAGGCAACAATTAAAGACAAATCGAGAGAAACAATTAAGAGTTAGAGAGAATAATTTATAGACTATGAGGGTGTTTGGATGGGCTTAAAAGCTTAAAAGCTGGTCAAACCAGCTTTTAAGCACTTTTTTATTTTTTGGAGTGTTTGGCAACAAAAAAAGTTGCTTTAAAAAAAGCTAAAAAGTGCTTAAAGAAAAGCCAAAAGCAACAAGTTGGCCGAAACCCAACTTCTTTTATTTTGGCTTAAAAGTCATTTTAGTTTGACCAATAAAATTACTCTCTTGCCCTTATAAGTTTTTATAATACCAAAATTACCCTCTTCTTTCCTCTTCATCTTCATTTTTATAATACCAAAGTTTTTATATTTTCATCTTTTTAATAAGAAAAAGTACTTACCACCACTTGTTTGCCAAACATTTCAACAGCTTTTTTTAAGCTTCAACACTTTTATCCAAACATGTAACTGCTTATTTATAAAATAAGCTCCGGCACTTAAAAGCTACTTTTAAGCACTTGTGCTTAAAAGCCACTTTTTTAAGCCAATCCAAACGGGCTCTATATAGTGATGTATGAGATAAATAGTGAGTGTGAATAATATTATAGTGTATTTAAGATAAAAAGTATTGTTTCTTTTTAAATTATAATAGTCTTTTGATAGTTCCAAGTTGTAATATTATATTGGTATATTATTTCTCCGTTCGCGTATTGTATTTTATCTCGTTAAAAATTTAGTGTTGTTATTATTTTGTGTTATTGTTATTTACCGTGGATATTATTTCTGGGTGGGGTATTATTTTTTCCAACATAAACCACTATTTTACGACAATAGACAAATTTAATATAACTAGTACATAATTAAAAATTCAATAACATGTATATAAAAGGGCGGTTCGGTGCACTAAGCCCCGCTATACGCAGGGTCCAAGAAAGAGCCAGACTATAAGGGTCTATTATACGCAATCTTACCCCTCATTTATGCAAGAGGCTGTTTTCACGGCTTGAACCCGTGACATTCTGGTCACATGACAGTAACTTTACCAGTTACGTCAATGCTCTCCTTCTCAATAATATATATATAAGGAGTTGGGTTAATTTCCAAACAAAAAATATTTGGATCTCCAGAGATGGATCTTATCTAATGCTATAATGCTATTATATGAACAACAGTAATTGGATTTCTGGTGTATTCATATATATGTATATATATTAATAAAAATTGAAATAAACATGCTCAGGTACATCGATCAATTGTCGAGATGTTTGTACGTCGAATACGAACACCACGGTATAGATGTTCAGTGTCAGGTACGTACTACTAAGTCATTATATGTGTCCATTGTTTATAAGTTGTAATCTTCAGACATTCCAAATGCATTCAAAATATAGCAATTTAAATCATGTTACAAATTAACTTGACCGTATGTCGGTCTGCAATAACAATACATGATAGAATTATCAATTTTCTCTATGAACAAACAACTTTCCGATCATTACTTTAATAATGATCTCTTTGTACTTTTTATAATTATGAATATGAATTTAATACTTATTGAAATTTTAGTGATTCTTATATGTGTTGTAGTTATATTGTATTCGAAACCAGAAAACTAGACGTTAGTTTAAGAAAATAAAAATAGAAAATAATTCCGAGCCCACAAGTTATTTGTGTGTCCTTAAAGAATTTAATCTCCTCAGTGTTGCCCAAGATTATGGATTACTTCTTCCCAGGATAGAACGAAACAACTATTCTGTAATATTGACAATTGAAATTGCAGAACTTCAGCGAACTCAACAAACAGAGCAAATCACACTTGACACTTTATTTATTTGAAAAAATAACGAAACAATGTAAAAAAGAAGGGAAATTTTTTCTAAGTTTCTATATCTAAAAATGAGGCTAAGCCTCTAAATTTACAGACAATAAAAGGGTGAGATGAAGAGGTACAATTCAAAAAGTGCTCTTTCATTTCCCATTCACACCCATTCAAGAACCTAACAATATGTATGCTACCAATGCCTATGGTTATCTGCTACAACGAGGGCGGATTTGTAGGAGAGATTGTGGGGTACGTGAACCCATGGTCTTTCTGTAAAATTTGATATTTTATGTAAATATTTATTCAAATTCGTATAATTTTAACTGTTGGCGCTCATTATCTAAGAAGGGTCAATGGTGCACCCGGTTAAATGTTGTCAATGGTGTACCTGGTTGAATGCTACAAGGAGAAATAGGGATCAACTCTTACTTAATACCATAACTTTTTCTTCTTCTTTTTAGTAGTACACCTATTTATTAGAAATCTTAAACTCGTGACGGGTGCAAAAATTATTTACACTGCCAGGGTATATAAGTTAAATCTTAATTTAAAGTACATATATAGGGAGTGAGAAATGGAAAAATGTAAACGTGAATTTAAGATCGAGTTCATGGTTTGTTTATTTGTTTTAATTAGGTACCATTGTATGTTAAAACGAAGATGACTTCAAGAGTTGCAAGCATAGAGAGATCTACATTGTTCAGTCCATCAGCGGAAAAGTATGCGAAAGCAGCTGTCGTACAAATAGGATATGGAGGAAGGAGAATGCCTTACTGGCCACATTCACTTCAATGGTGGTTTGCTTCTTTGTTGCCTGAACCTCTTCTTGATGCTTGGCGCCTCTCCATCGGCCTCAGCAGGAGAAATAATAAGCACAATATTTACTTAGCTTTCATAATGGTTTACAGAGTAAGTTCATTAGCTTTGTTTTTTACTGTATAAATTTTATACACCAATATGTCAAGTATCATATGTTTGATAAAAAATACAGATCTCGGTTCAACCAATTAGATTTAAATAAAGAAGAGTTAATCTTAGATAAAAATAACATCCCAAAGACAAAGCTATTGATATCGTGACAAATAAATAGTAGATATGTCCAGATGGCGACAAATATTAGCAATAATAACAGTATTCAATGATCCAAAAATGTGGAATATAGCATTAAATAGTAATAAATGGCAATAAATCACATTTAGTAAATAAAACGTGAGATCAGTGGATATTCTTTCTAACAATGATAAATGATTGATAATCCTTTGAACACTTAGGTTGTTCTTGGTCCATAGGAATGGCAGGCGGGGCGGGGCGGGGCGGGGCAGGTGCGGGTGCGGGGTGGGTTCTGTCTGG